>VZRL01002157.1:82321-112059 GCA_013397895.1 Origma solitaria
GTGAGGGGCAGCGGCGGCGTGAGGGGCAGCGGCGGCGTGAGGGGCAGCGGGGCCGCAGCGGCGTGAGGGGCGGCGTGAGGGCCAGCGGGGCCGCAGTGGCGGTTGGCAGTGTCGTCTGTGCTTTCCTGTGCGTGCCAGGCCAGGCCCCGCGTGGTGGTGGGGTGTGGGTGTGTGTGTGTGGGGCGGCCCGTGCGGAGCTGCGTGTGGGTTTGGGGGTGTCCTGTATGGTGGCTGGTGCATGCGCTAGGTCCCTTTGGTACCGTGTGTTAAAGGGCTGTAGAGGTGGTGTGTGTGTGTGGAGGGGTCCCGTGTGGTGTCCGTGTGTCCAGGAGGTGGATTTGGGGTTCTGGGTAGTGTTTGTGTGTGCGTGGGCTGTGTCTGGGGTCCTGTGTGGTTTCCCCCTGTGTAGGGCGTGTGTTTGGGGTCCTGGATGGTGGTTGGGCGTGTGTGTGTGTGTGTGTGTGCACATTTGTAGCAACATCCTGTGAGTAGGGAGGGATCCACGTGGGAATCCATGTTTGTGGGGATCAATGGATGTAGCAGTGGGTTGTACGTGTGGGGAGAAAAGCTTGGGTTGCTGTAACATTGCCATGTCCTGTGTCCCTTTTTCCCTAGGAGCTGTGTGCGACACCATGGCACAAGCACTTGCCTCCCCAGGGCTATTTTCTGACGATGAGGCTGCAGCCTCCCCCGTGCTTGAGTCCACAGCAACAGGGTTTGGGGCTGATGTGCGCAAGGATCTGCTGTCAGAGTTCTCTGCCATCTCCCCACACCTGGAGGGCTCTCAGGTGAGGTTGGAGCTCTTCTGTCACAAATAGGGGAGTGTTTTCACTCGTGGCTGGTGGTCTCTGTACAGAGGTGCTGTGATGGAGAAACAACACAGACTCTTCAGAAGAGGCAGGAACAAAATGCTGCATTGGGGGGCAGCAGTTCCTGTGAGAGCAGTGGGCCATGAAAGGCACTGTCAGCAAGTGCCTCTTGGGGTGATACTTGGTTTTGGTGTGAGCCCTTCGGATTGTTCGTCTGATTCATTAGATTAAAAAATGCTGGCGTGCTTGGAAATGCCTAAGAAAACTTCTGGCATTGCTGGTGATTTTGAGACCAGAGAAGTTCCTAAGCACTAGCAGGCACAGTCAACATGTGTGTTCCATACCGTGGTTCCTGTTAAGTGTTCCCATGGGGGGTGTGTGCTGCCTCTCTGGCTGCCGTGTTTAACTTGTGCTAATTCTTGCAGGCTGTAGCTGAAGACAATAATGGAAAATTAAAGGTCTACCTGAGAGTTCGACCTCTGAAATCTACAGAAGTAGAAAAAGGGGAAGATCAGGTGAGGCACTGAATGAAGCAGGCTCTGAGCTGGCTGTGTGCCTGCTGGGAGATGCTGTTGTTCTTTGCTGTCTGTCCTCTGGCCTCTTGTAAGCCACTGCAATGATGAGTTTTATGTGTTCTTTAGGGCTGTGTCTGCATTGAGAACTCAGAAACCCTTATTCTAAAAGCTCCTAAGAATTCCTTCACCATGCGGAGCACGGAGCGGGGAGTGGGACAAGCAGTGCACAGATTCTCCTTCACCCGGGTAGGTAGCTGGGACAAGCAATCCATCTGGAAGTGATTTGAGCCTAAACCACCCTTGCAGCTTGAAAAGTCTTATTCATATCCACTGATCCCAAGGCACTGCCTGAATTCCACAGTCTCATACAATCCTTTCTACTTCAGGTTTTAGTTGCTGTTTTCTTAGTTTTTATCTTTCTAAGCTGTTTCTGGCAACTTTTTTTTGCAGCAAATGGCAAACTCTTGTTTGTGAGGCTCTAAACAGACTAGGGGCTGCAGTGATACAAGATGTTACTGGATTAAACAAATGAACAGCCTGTTTTTGTAGGGGACTCAACTGGAATTCCTGGTGGGTCTTTTACTCGTGGCTAATGCAGGCAACAAAGGACTGTGTAATATCACTTGAGCAACCTTCAGCAAAGGATAGGAAAGATCTTAGTGAAGCTATTTTTCATGTGTCTTGTTTGCAGATCTTTGGACCAGACGTGGGGCAGAAATTGTTCTTTGATGAGACAATGAAGCAGGTGGTAAAAGATGTGCTGAGTGGGCAGAACTGTCTGGTTTACACCTATGGCATCACCAATTCAGGGAAGACTCACACAATTCAGGGTAAGGAAAGCACCAGGTGTTAGGGGCCTGTTAAGGGTGCTGTCTCTTCTCTCTTGTTTATGAATTTTCAGCTTTACTGCTGTTCTTGCTCCAGGCACCAACCAGGATGGGGGGATTTTGCCTCGTTCCTTGGCAACCATCTTCAACAGCGTGGGGGACCGGCTGTACCAGGCCATGGACCTGAAGCCTGTCCTGTCCAACGAGGTGACCTGGCTGGACAGCAGACAAGTGCGGCAGGAGGAGACTAAGAAGCAGATGATGCTGCAGGGAGGTGTCTGGGAGGTAAGCAGGGGCTTTCTGGGGGGCTCAATAGCAAGAGGTAAGGGATGGGGTCATGCTACCTGTGTGCTCCTGTTCTTGGTTTCCTTCAAGGAGGAGATGCTAACGCCACTGAAGAGGAGTCACAGTGCTGAATCTCAGCTCCAGGCCACCACCACTGGCAGTTTTGACAGTGGGGTTGCAGGTCTCTCTTCAACCAGCCAACTCACCAACCATTCAGACCTCAGCCAGACAGAAGGTATGTATGGAAGCCTGTTGTGTACTACTCCAGCTTTTTGCTGGAGGATGGGGGAAGAGAGGGTGATGGCTATTTGGATGCTGTGTTGTGGGTAAGGGAGCAAAGGTCTGGAGTCTCACAGATTTTCCCTTTGAAAGATATGAATGTCACATCAGAAAAACTCTGTGCGTGTGTTTTGCCAATATCAGAAGAATTTGCCACTGCATTATAACCAAGCCTAGTGAAATGAAAAATTAAACTTGACACTCATTCACTTCATTCAAGGAATGTGGTTATTGAGCAGCTGACTGCTGTGAGATGGGGACTGCTGGGAAGCAGGATGCCAGAGTGACCGGCTGCACTGAGCACTTGTGCCCTATCAAACCCAGGAACTATCAGCTGCTTAGGTATCCAGAAGCATGGAGTGATTGAGATAACAAGGACTAAAACTTCACCTATGCTGGGGAAGAGTCCGTGTTTGAAATATCCTGTAATTCTGGAATCGAAATTGACTATATAAAAATCCTTACACAGAACAGATGATAGTGTTAAAGGAAACTTTAGGCTGTCTCACTGAGGACAGGCATTAGAGTAGATACAAATGGGAGGAGGTGTATAGAAGGATTTGTCTCTGGGGTGGTTTTTCCTGCTGAAGAAAGTATCTCATTCTAGAGCTAAATCATCCCAGTTGGACCCATGAAAACCTGCAGTCATGATTTGTTTTCCTTCTTTTTTTCCCTCTTTTTCCCTAGAACTGGGCCCTTGCTGGGCTGACTTGGATTGCATTTCACTCACCAGCCCAGGAGATGTGCAGTTCTCCATCTGGGTCTCCTTCTTTGAGATTTACAATGAGTTCATCTATGACTTGTTAGAACCAGCTCTACCTGGACAGAACCGCAAGAGGCAAACCCTGCGACTCTGCGAGGACCAGACGGGCAACCCCTATGTGAAAGGTGGATTTATCTGGAAGAGAGGTTTAGTGGCCTGCTAGGAAGGCTTTAGGACTGAGTGGTTGGGTGGCTTAGCAGTGATGTGCTGGAGAACCCTACAGAGACCTCAGATGTCTGGATTAAGGGATTGGCAAATTTGTTAATGTCAAGGATATGCAACGGTGAAGTTGGGGCTGACATAAGTTTTCTGCCAGTCTCCTAACTGCTGTACCCAATGCATGCTTGCTTTCCAGATCTGAACTGGATCAATGTCCGGGATGCTGATGAGGCCTGGAAGCTTCTGAAACTGGGTCGGAAAAACCAGAGTTTTGCTAGCACCCACATGAACCAGAACTCCAGTCGCAGGTCTGAAGGGGGAGGGGTCGTTTAGGCAGAAATTCAATTGAGGGGCTTTTAAAGGTTGCATTTCCTTTTTTAAAAAAAATTGACATTTCTTTACAGTCACAGTGTGTTCTCCATTCGGATTCTGCACTTGCAAAGAGGTGGCAGTGATGTTGTTCCAAAAATCAGCGAGTAAGTTTCACATTCTTAAGGATTTGGGTGTGGTCTCAATTTTCCTGTCTCTTCTGTTGAGGGCCTGGGGTATGGGAAATACCTTGATGAAGGTGTTGTTCAAAGCACTTGGAAGGAGTAAATGCTCCCAACATTAAGTCTTGGAACTGCCAGGAGTTTGTGGAGTTCTGCAAAGTGCAACTTGAGGAAGTTTTCAGGCTTTTTGAATGAAGGTACATGTTAGCATCCTTACCCTTGCAGCAGGGCTGATTTGAGTGCTGCTGATGGCTGTTCCTGGGATGCAGTTATCTGGAAAGTGGCTTTTTTGAGGACTGGCAAAGGATCTTTGAACTTGGCACTGCAAAGCTCGTTTTGCTGTTACCTTGTGTAACACCTACACTTAGGGCAGGCCTTCCATCCATCAATAGCCCAGGCTCCCCAAAAGAATGTTCTGTGCCCTTATGGGGAAACTGGGCAGGTGACTGCAGGGTGTCTGAGCTGTAAACCTGGATATGGCAGGACAAAAACAGTAGGTCATGTGAATATCACTTGTGTTTCCCTCAGGTTATCCCTGTGTGACCTGGCAGGATCTGAGCGCTGCAAGGACCAGAAAACAGGGGACCGAATGAAAGAAGCCAACAACATCAACACGTCCCTGCACACCCTGGGCCGCTGCATCGCCGCCCTCCGCCAGAACCAGCAGGCCAGGTCAGCATCCACACTTCCAGATGGAGGCTGTGGGATTTTTTTTTTTTTCTTTCCCAGCTCACTCTTGTCTCTCCCACAGGGCAAAGCAGGTGGTGGTTCCATTCCGGGACAGCAAACTGACCCGCGTGTTCCAGGGCTTCTTCACTGGGCGCGGGTGCTCCTGCATGATTGTCAACATCAACCAGTGTGCGTCCACCTATGATGAGACTCTGCACGTAGCCAAGTTCTCAGCCATCGCCAGCCAGGTGAGTAGCACACACCAGGATCGTGCCATGGTCAGGGTGCCTTTGGGTTCTCCTGCTTCTGTGGGAATGGGCTCCTTTCCACCACAAGGACAAGGGGGCACACTTGCAAGTCCTTCCCTATGCTTCTCCAGTGGTTACTCTCCTAGAGAGTATTTCCAGATTCTGCAAAACTGAAAGGGCTGAAGGTTGCAGAGAGGGGCTGTGTTTAAAGACTTCGTAACTTTCTGGCTTTGCAGACTGGTTATGATGGTCTTTTCCCCTTCAGCTTGTTCAGGCACCTCCCACAAAGCTGGGACTTCCATCCTTACAATCCATCATCAAAGAACACAGTAGGCAAGCCAGCCAGGGTCCAGAGGCAGAGCCAGAGGAAGATGTGGAATCAGAAGAAGATACTGAGGATGAGGCAGATGTCTCCATGTATGAGAAGAAGGTGGGTTGTGATTTGTTTTACAGCCTTTATGGATGGAAGGTCAAGGACATGACTGTTAGCTTTTGGCCTGGGAGCTGGGATTGGAGCTCAGCACTATGCCAAGAGACATAACAGAGAACCTCAGAAGGATACAGGACCCAGGAAACTGGGAATCGATGAAAAAAACATTCCACAGTTAGTCTAAATCTGACACACGTTTAATTTGGAAACATTTGGTCATCTGTGGAATAGTGATGAGTGCAGGTGTAGAGACCTATAATTCCTTCTCTGCAAGGGAAATCTTGAGATCACAAAACATGCAGAACAGGAAGCTAAATTGAGGAAAAATAATCATATTTCCTAGATACTCAAAGCAGGCAGCTGAGATAACTGAAAAATCAAGATGAAGTTATATCCCTGCAGACTCAAGCTGTCATGTGTCAAGGTAGCAAACCCTGGCAACTTCTCTTTCCAAGTGATAAAAATCTTAAACCTAGATCACTGCAGACAAAGGATCACTTAGTTTATTCCAGATCTTGACTCTGCTGTGCAGTGTGGGCAGTGCAGCTGTGTCCCTCTTGCAGGACTTGCTGCGTGAGGTAGAAGCTGCACAAGAGCAGCTGGAGCAGGAGAGGCAGAAGAGGCTGCAGCTCGAGATGCGCCTGCGTGAGGAGATCTGCAATGAGATGCTGGAGCACATGCAAGAGAGGGAGCAGTGGTGGAGGTAAAGCCTGTGCTCATCTCCTTCCCTCTGCTCAGGGTGAGCTGCAGCACCAAGAACTGCCAGATCCTGATATGGAGTTGGTTGTTCTCTTTGTAGCCAACATGTGGAAGCTAAGAGAGAGCAGCTGGAGGAAGCATACGAGGATAAAATGGCCATCCTGAAGGAGTTAGTGACTGACCACTACCAGGAGAAGATGCAGGTTTGTTCACAGCAATGAAATGACATCAGGAAAGTGGTAGTGGGTTGGGAGGTGCTCAAGTCCAGGAACATTTTTATGCAACTGAAAGATTTTGCTTTCTGAAGTATTTTTGGTGATATTATTTCATCACTTGATCCACAGTTTTTGCTTCTTGTCTCCTACTTTATGTAGCCCACTAGGCTTCCTAATTTTGAACACTCAATCTGGAAGCTAATGTACCACCATCCTGACTCCTCTATTCAATGTGATTCTCTCCCCACCTTACTCTTTTCACTAGTGACTTGATTTAGGCTCTTCAGATTGACACAAGTTGTGTGAATTTCTCTTCTTGCTCTTAGCTGTGATGATGGGTATGGGCCTGTCCGTATTTTCATGCCTATGGCATTTGAATCACCTCTGGGACTTGTTGCAGACTGTTCTGAAGGTGTCAACTCTCAAAACAATCCCTTTTCTTTTTAGAGCCAGTAAAAAAGTGGTTTAGCCTTGCAGGAAATGGGCTTACTGTACTCACTTGAAGGACCTTAAAAGCTGGGTTTAATGTGTGAAGTGTAGGACTGAGAAATTCTCCAGGAAGAAAGACAGAAAGTTTCAGACAAATTGTGCTAAGAAAATCTTGTTGAATATCTGAATGAACTTCCTTTCTCAGGAGCGTGATGAAGAGATTTTGGAGCTCAAAGCTGCTTTGGAGGAGGCCAAACAAAAACTGGAGAGCCTGGATACCAAGCAAAAGGACTTGGAGCAAGGAGTCCGTCGATCCAGGCGAGCGGCCACCTCATCTGCTCTGCAGCAAGAGCTGGCAGACACCAAAGCCAGGCTGGAGCAGTGTCAAAAGGAGCTAAATTCTGTGACTGCAGGTATGGCAGCAATGCTGCACCAGTTCTGAACTGTGCTGAGAGATCCTTGTGCAGGGTTAGAGAGACCTTCTTCAATGGTACATTGGATTTAGACACCCTGAAAAAACTACTTGAGTTGTAGATGACAGGAATAATGTGCTGGAGAGTTTCACTTCATTTTCACAAGAAAATGGACTTTAGGGCAGGATAATCTTTCCATTCAAACTCCTAAGTCCCTTTGTCTAAATGAATGGAAGAAGCCTGGAATATTTGTGCCTTTCTGCACAAACTCAAAAGCTCTTCCCCGCTTGCCAGTGGCAACTTGTCCAAAGGCAAGTCCTGAAGTTCAGGAATACTGAGAGCTGATCAATGTCCTGTTGCTCACTACTTTGTGTCTGTTCCTAGAGCTGCGCAAGTACCAGAAACTAGTGGAGCCACCTCCCTCCGCCAAACCTGTTACTATGGACGTAGACAGGAAGCTGGAGGATGGACAGAAGGTAACTCCAACTCCATGTTACAGAAAAGAATATTTGCAGGGCAAAGTGGCTGCCATCTTAAGCAGTGTTTGGGGCTGCTGTTTCCAGGTTTTTAAACGAATGGTTGAAGTTGAACCGGGTTTGTTGAATTTACTGGAGTTGTTGAAGGTTGTGGCATCTGTATCACTCAGATGGGATCCTCCATCAGTGCTGCACATCTGAATTGCCTTGGTGTCTTTGTTTGCAGAGCAGTGCCAACATCAGCTGTTGCCTTAAATCTCTCTCTTCTAGAATGTCAGATTGCTGCGTTCAGAGTTACAAAAAATTGGGGAGTCTCTCCAGTCTGCAGAGCGGGCGTGCTGCCACAGCACAGGGGCAGGGAAGCTGCGAGAAGCCCTGGGCACATGTGATGACATCCTGGCTAGACAGGTGATATATCTGATTTGTTTTGGGTTGCATGGGGGAGAGGGGTTTAATCAGAATAACCAAAGCTCTTGCTGCTGCAAATAAAAATTACTTATTTGCTAGTACATACTGTATTATGTGAAGGGAGCTCTACTGCTGATTTTTTTTCAATGGCTGAGTCAGTTGTGTATTTACCTCTCCAAAGGAGACCCAAATTATTCCTGTTCAATTAACTGGCAGCCTACATTTAAAAGTAGAATTCAGAGTTCTCATTTCCTTATCCACTTGATCCCAGTCGCTATGGCAGCGTATTTACAGCAGGATGGAGTCAGCTTTGTCCCACCCTTACTGTTCCTATTTGTTACTGAACTGCTATGGTGTTGACGGTAGAAGCTTTTATGCATGGTCTTATTTAGCAGAACAGTTAGTGAATTTTGGCAAAAGGCAATTTATCCTCCTCAGTTCACACTAACCAGGGAGTTAAGACAACTTGTCAGAGTACCTGATGGGAGCCTACAAGAAAGCTGGAGAGGGACTTTTTATAAGAGCAGAGAATGACAAGACAAGGGGGAATAACTTCAAACTGAGGTTTAGATTAGATATTAGAAAAATATTCTTTACTGCGAGGGTGCTGAAGCACTGAAAACACATTGCCTAGGGAAGTTGTGGTTGAAGTAGGGATGTGCTCCATCCCTGCAAACGTTTAAGGCCAGGTTGGACGGGGCTTGGAGCAAACTGATCTCGTAAAGGCTGTCCCAGTCCACAACAGAGAACAAGAGGCCCTTTAAGGTCTGTTCCAACTAGGGATGCGCTTTTCTTTCTATGATTCAATATTTTTTTTTTTTTATATGAACATATATTGCCTTGCCTTCCTCAGGACCAGACGCTGGCAGAGCTGCAGAACAACATGATGCTGGTGAAGCTGGACCTGCGCAAGAAGGCAGCCTGCATTGCTGAGCAGTTCCACACCATGCAGAAGCTGCAGGCCCCACCACCACCCACCCTAAAGAAACGCTTCTGTGCCAACAGGGAAAACGTCCAGCCTAATCAGCCTCCTGGCAAAAAACCCTTCCTGCACAACATCCTGACACGTTCAGCCACCCGTCCTGTGGCTGCTAGAGGGTGGCAACTTCGTTCAGTTGCTCTATGACTTTTCTAAAGGAGGTCCCTGCCCTGCTATTACTGGAACAGGTGGCAAATCCAATATAATAGCATCTGGTTTTCATTGTGCGCTTGTTTATTGTTATCGTAGCTGCTTGAGAGCTTATGTAAACATCTCTGGACATGTATGTTTAAACTTTCAAACAATACCAAAGTGACCTTATGTAATTTAAACACTACACTGAAGAGAGTCTTTAACTGTAAAATAATGCAGATGATCAAACTTGTTTAACAAAAGGACAAGATAAAGGCGAGTTCTTGTCTGTGTTGGCACACAATTCAAAAATAAGTTCACAAGTTTCTCCTTGAAAGATACTTTGCCTTCCTTGAATTATAATCCTTTATTAAAGTATACACGTTCTAGGCCAGGGTTGCTCTCTCGGATCTTGGCTTGCAATTCTGGCTCCAAGCGCGATACCGACATCGAACTGAGCAAAAGAAACAGTAAAGGGGTTACATCAAACAAGCACCAGAATGTAAAATAAGATAGACAATGCCTCTGGTTAAACTTACTGCATTGTCAAAAGAGCTTTCAGCTCTTTTTAAACATCTTATAAAGGAAGCAGGCTCACAGACCAAGGCGCAAATGAATCCCTGCTCCAAGGGCAGTGGGATAGTCTATGGAGTCAGGAAATGACTGTTGCTACTGCCATAATGGTAAGGATCCACTTCATTGCTCAGGTTGTTGCAGGCAATAGAAACTTACCTTTGTAAAGGTGTTTTTATTCAATACAATTGCCTATTTCACTTACTACCTGATTTTATTCAGTTTTGTTTGTATGAGAGCTGGTTCACAGTAAAGTGAAATAAGCTGCCAGGTCATTTGAACAGCTGCAATTTCCTGAACATAGTTCAAGGTCTAATCTTCCTCTGAACTGGAGAGCCCTGGCTGAAATCAAGAACTGTACCACGTGTGCTGGGTTGCTTTGTCAAGTCATCTCCAGGTAGCCTAGTGACACTTGTTTACCACAGTTCTCTGTCCTAGGGACAGATGGTGTCAGACAGCTTTGTTGTACTCAAACAACACTGAGAATTGGCTATTGTTTTTTGGAAGTCAAAAGCTGCCGTGTTCAGTATTTTAATGAACTCAGCTCAAGCTTGGATTGTTTAAGCTACATCTGGCAGCTTGCTGAGTTTAGACAACCACTATTAAAATGAGAGGACAGTTGAATTTAAGGCCCTGTCCATACTACATACCAGATTGAGCTAAGTTTTTTGCCAAGTAACTCATTCAGATTTCATAATGATTTCAGCTAAAATGAAAATTGTTTCTAAGACAGCATTCAGGACTGAGCTATTTCTGTATTGGTGAAAAAGTCTGGAGCAACATTAATCAAGTTACAAGTAAGCACAGATAGTCCAATGCTATTCTGTATAACTAGAAGAGTTTCCAGCTGAAAATAAAATGGGCTCTGACTGTATTCAGTGCATCCATAACCTTACTGGACATGAATATATTGTATAGAATTCATCTTGAGCTGCTGGGGTTTGTAAACAACTATTATATATTACTGGTGAATAACATAGTTATTACTCTCTTGTTTATTCTCTTGTTTATCACCTTCGTTATATGGGAATTAAAACTGTGCTTGAGCAGGCAATGACCTCGTGTTTGTGTCTGTGTGCAGTACTGTGAATGGATCTGGAGTAACGTTAAAGCGAGAGTAAGCAAGAGCAGTACCCACCTCTTCTGAGGAAACAGTGCACAACACAGGGGAGTTGCAAACACGAGACTAGGGGAGACAAAACCAGGTTTACAATATTTAGGGTGCTAAAGGAGAATTCAAAAATCTTATGCATGATTTAGGTAAAAAACTTTTTTTTTAATGTACACAGTGAAGTAAAGTTCCACAAAGTGCTATATAACTTATTTCTCACTGCATTGTACCTTATGGAATCATTTAGGCATAGCACTAAATGTATCAAGTCCATGCTCCCAAATGTGTCTAATATTACTATTTGATGTCCTTACAGTCTTTTACATTGGTGTGCAGGACAACAGAAAATGCTAGAACACAGCAAATTAAACCCTATTAACCAAATGTTTCAAGAATTCATTGACCTCCAATATGAGATTCCACTGACTTTAGAAGTAGCAGCCAAAGCATCTTTTCTAATCAAACTGCCACATTCCTTTTTTTGCCACTCCTGTTCTCCCTCCCTCTGCTCTTCTTGGCAGCTTCTTCCCTGCTAACGGCTTTTTTTGTTTTTAACATGGTATTTTATCAGTTACAGAGATGGAAATAACTGCTGTGCCCTCATTGACTCTCTCAGCCTTTTTTCCTTAAAAAAAATAAAAATTGCTACTTTTTCAAAACCCCTACAAGTATCTCTCAAGACAGCAGCCCCAACCCAAAGAAACCACTTACCAGATTCCAACTAATCCAACTTGAATGGGAGCACTCATCCAAGGAAATCTCTGTTGAAAATAAAACCACACAGAGTGAGTATGGAATTCTTCCTGGAATTCTTGTTTTGTAAGAGACAGATCGCACCTAAAAGACTCTTAGATGTGAAGGCAGAAGCCTGACCAGCATGGTTTCATGCTGGCCTCCAGTTTGAGAGCCAAATCTCTTTGGAAAGCAGGAAATTCCCAGTGGATCAATGTACCCTGTGGTCCTGAGTAAGTGTCCCTTAGAAACTCCAATGAGTGCTTGGCTGTTGGACTTAGGACCTGATCCTGGCACTTTTCTTTGATTGCCACAAGCCCTCAGCAGCAACACAGCTGAGATTTGGAGTGGTGCTGCCACACCTCCGAAGGGCATAGGGAATTTTGCCCAGGCATTCCAAGGATGAGCTCGGTCTGGTTACAGCTCCCTCCCTTTGGTGGCATCAAATGGTTTTAACCTGGAACTGGAGCCACCAGCCATAAATAAGGGAGAAGTCAAGTCACAATGCCAATCTGCCTCTCTTAGCCCTTTCTCCTGCCACACGATTTCCCTTGATGTGCAGGAACTTGTCCCTGTAGCAACATTCCAGTTCTGCAAGAGTTCACCTCTTACTGAAGGAAAAAAGGGTTGAGGGATTGGCAAAACAAAGCTGAGAAAGCAACACATAACCCATGGATGCATTTTTAGCATATTCCTCATTAATTCTGTAACTTTTGCAGAACTTGAATATATGCCAAGATTTTTTTTTTGCAGGCTTTTAAATTATATAGGAATCCACTCCCCCTCATTGATAGAATTTTAGTTGAAATTTATTACTAATGAAGTAAACCCAGACCTGGTCAATGGACACTGCTGCCTCTTGCTACACTAAGAGCAGGACATGCACAGCTGCCATGAGAACACAAAGGGAATTTTAAAACAAAACAGCTCACATGGTAAAAACACTTGATAAGAGTGGACGATATTTTCCATGAAGATGATGTTTGTTCCTGCAGGAGGAATTTCTCAAGATACAGAAGTTAGAGGGGAAAATGGTGAACAAAAGCTGGGCACTATTCGAGAGTAGAAATGGACAAAGGAAGTGTAGAAAGCTCAGGACTGAGGGAGGAAAAATGAGCTTGTGTGGCATAAAATTTCACTAGAGCCTGAGGGAGAAGAAACAATGTGGAAGATTGCTTCTCTTTTCTTTAATCTTTTTTTTCCTGGAGTCAATCTGTAATCCAGAAATGAGTGCAGGAAAAACTGTGCAGTTCAGCAATATCCTGCAACAACAGATAACAAATGGGAACAGAAAACGACAGCACGAAGGGTAAAGAGTGAAGGCAGCAGAGCTTTGCTGTTCTGGCATTCCCTAAACACCTTAATTTGACCCTCAGCTGAGACAAATTCACTCCAAATTCTTTACATTTCATACCCAGGGAGAGTGCATGCCAAGGGGTGGTGAACACAAGTCAAACTCGGCACTGTCTCTGAGGAGAAGGGAGAGGGATGCTGTGCATTGCAGTGCGAGCCTGGGACCCAAGGCACCCAACAGAAAAGCCCCAAGCACAATTTCATAACTGAAGAGGCTGGTGGAAGGTGTCCTGAGAGGAATAAATGGCTTCATGCCTTTGTCAGAATTAATTACTGATCTGAGAGAGAGAGAGGAGTCTAATACAGACTCTACAAAGAACATTGCGTTTATGTGCTGGAACATTTTTTGCCAACTTGATCTGAATTTTTTTCAAGAATGTTACCAGGCTGCACTAATCCAGAAAGATGGAGAGGAAGAAGTAACTCTGGGAGGTCAGAATTAATAACTGGGAGTTGCCCAGGGAACAATGTAAAATAAAGCAAAACTCAAATGCAGGCTGCACACCCCCACAAAGAGAGAAAATGGAGATACTACGAGACAGTGCAGAAGAATTAATGGTGTTAGAGAACTATCATTTCACTCCGGAAGACGGCAGTTGCCAATGAATTAGGATTTAATTTCCAGATGTCTTTATGACATTTTAGTGGTTAGTGCAAACAGAGAAAATGGAGAAATGATAATTAAGCAAACAAAAGCCATAAGGAGAATCAGCTTTTCTCTAACTGCCTCCTTCCTTTGTTGGATCTAATAATTTGTCAGCTTTCCCAGGCCAGCTATGCCTGTTTAAAAAAAGAATAAAAAAATTAAATGACTGAAATTAGGCATGCATGGAGGACTTCAGGGCATAAGCCATTCAAGAACAATGCTTGAAGAGAAAGGTTCTCTGTCTGGCTTTGTAACTGTTTGGAATACAGATTTTAGTGGCAGATTAAAAGACCTCAAGGAACTTGTTTCAAGGATATATGAGGGAACTTCTAGAATCAACTTGGATGTTAATACAATATGTAGAACTGTACAGAAACTGTAGCTAAAGCCGTAAGAGTAGAAAAATAAACTAAAACTTTAGTGTTGATTGGAATTTTCTTAAGTTTCTATGGAAAAAACCAATTTATTTCTTTAGGAGGAAAGTTACCTGTAAGTAAAATCTATAAACCCTCTGGGCAAGGCTGTTTATGGATCCTCGTGCTGCAGCAGAACAAATAACTTGGCTCTGCACAGCACTGGTCGGGAGTATGGCAGTAGGGATAACGAAAATAGACATTATGCAGCCTAATCAATTACTGCTATGCTGCATAATTACACAAAAAGGCCCCAAAGTTCCTGCTGAAACCTACGGCAAAAACACGCTCTACAGATAAAAATACTTTTTTAAGGCAACTTCTTTTTGAACCAGTAAATATGTGCTTGTGTTCTAAGAACATTCTTGAGGCGTTTTCTAGCAATAACTTTTGGGAATGTTGTTAATTCACACTCATGCCTTAGTGCAAAACACTGTGGGAATGTGGGGGATGAGCAGCGCTACATGACCTACATCTTATTCCAAATATCAGAGGATGACAGGCTGCTCTGAGACCAACATTCCAGGAGCATTTCCTTCTCTCTGTTTCTCTGCAGGCCAGCTTTCTATTTTCTTTTATCATTTCACAACCATTTGTTAATTTTTTGGCCTTGCGCGTTGCTTAATAAGCTTTGGCAAGCAGTCAGGATTTATTTCCAAGAGTGGTAGTGAAGCAAAGGCCGAGGGTAGTGAGTTAGTAAAGCAGTGTGGGGATGGTGCTGGAGTGATGGGATGGTGCTTCTGAAACTCCACGAGGACATGCAGAAGCTGCTTGTTAAAAATGCAGCTCATTCCTTAATGGGTTTAATACTAATCTCTAACAGGTGTTATCACTGACTAGCTGCAGAGCAGTGTTTCACCTGGGTTCAGGCTCTGAGGGAGAGGACAGGTGAGCATGAACGGTCAGGATGGTACCAGAGACCACTGAGTAGTCACGGCAGAAATCGCTCATTTTTGCTGATCTGAAAAATTCACAACACCCTTATGTTGATTATACCACACAAAACCAGCAGGTATTTGTCTCCAGACCCTGAGGATTGCTGCAACTTCTTCACAAATGTCATGTAGATCCAGCTGAGCCGAGAGCATTTGTGACATTTCTCACATGTCAGATACATAAAAAATAATATTTTCTCTAATTTTTTTTTTTAAAAACAAGGGTTAATTTTCCAGGCAATACATCATCAAGAACATCACATTATCACAAGTTGTGGTGTGTTTGGATGCCCTGCAGGCTCACTTCTTCCAGGAGATAAAAGCAGCACACACTGATTTTTACCCTAAAACTCAAATGACACATTTCCTGTTTTTACACTCTGAGCAAGAGTGTTTTCTGTTAACAAGTGGGAGGGAAGCAAAGCACTTGGGGGAAAAAAAAAAAAAGTTTTAAAATTGCAAGATAATCACAGAATGGTTTGGGTTGGAAGGGACTTTAAAGATCATCCAGTTCCACCCCGTCTGCTATCCCAATGTTGTTCCAAGCCCTGCCCAACCTGGCCTTGAACACTTCCAGGGATGGGGCAGCCACAACTACCCCTGGCAATCTGCTCCTGACTTATAAATAAAGAAGCACTTTCAACTGGGGTGTCTAACTGGGGAATCTCACCCTGCACAAGAGACATGAAGGGCAGAAGTAGGAAGAGATAAAATTTAAATACTTTAGAAACCTTTGTCTTAAACAAACAAAACCACTCCAAACAAAATCTTCCCCTGCTTGTCCTCCCTGTCCCCACACAGACTTTTCCAAGGGAGGGACTGGAGACTCAGACCATGCTTTTTTCCCTAATTTTTTTCTAACAGGAAGGAGACAGATTTTCTTGGGTGGGTCTCCCAGGCAGAGGGTTTGCCTGGAGCTACCAAGTAATTAAATCAGTGATAGCAGCAGTGAGGATGAAACTCCCTTTACTGGTAAAGAATTAAAGGGTTCCTCACCTGAATATTATTTCCCTCGTGTTTGACAACCCTGTGACTAATTCCATTATTGCTCTTTACCCTCTCATGCACACAGTGCATAATGTTGATGTAGGTTATAGATTTACCAACACCAGGGGCTTGACTTCATATTACATTAGCATAAAAAGAATATAGGAAATAAGTAATCTTTGATGAAGAAAGTCCATTCTATGCCTGCACTTTACATCCAGAAAATGTTAAAGGATCATTTTCAAAAGATTGTTACCATCATTTTTGTTTCCAAACTCAGATTGCTACTACAGCAGCTAAGCAAAACCTCCTTATTGCTATCTTGAAAAAAACCAGCATTATTAAAATGTTCATTTTTTTCCCCAATAAACTGTGTTCCAAGACTTAGTACATGGAAGGCTTATTTCATAGGAGGAACTGTGCATTTTAAAAACAATTAGAAAAGTAACAAATGTTCCTATTTTCTCAATGTTACCTTACATTGTGATAAAAAGAACCAAGTTATCTCTAAGAAAGGGAGAAAGCAAGTGACAGCTGTAAAGCAAGTTCTGCAGGGATGTCCTCCCACAGTGTTTGGGAGGCAAATATGAAGATTCAGAAAGTATTTTAAATTCATTAAAGTATTAACTTAGGATATGAAATACATATAGATAGATTATCTAAGACTAACCTTTAAAAAGGCTTTCTTTTCCAATGTATTCATTATGAAGGGAGGAATTGCTGAAAATAAGATAAAAAAGGCATTAACCTTGGAGAAAAAGGCACTTTGTTTTCATTTTCTGTTTAGCTGAACTAATACCGTAACACAATTTTCACAGCCTTTTGTCATTCACTGAGTTTTCATTTCACGTTGCCAATTGCATTGGTGTTTACAGATGTAAATTCTCCCAATAAGCAAAACTTGCAATTTCACTTTTCACAAATTTACTGAGCTCAGTAATTTGGCACTGGCAGAGCACCCAAACCAATTCCAAGCATGTGGAATTTGCTCCCATTCCTTTGCTATCTGTATCTTTTCTGCACAAGCATCCCAGGAGATTTTCTGCTGCACTTCAGAGCAACATAGTGGGGATGTTTCCACAATTCCCCAGGGAGGTTCTTAACAGAAAGACAAACACTGCCTGGGGAACTGTAAGAACTGTAAGATAATTTGGCCCCTGAGGAAAATCACTTGGCTAGAACTGAAGCTCTCTCTCAGTGCAGGAAGAGATAATCAGGATTTATCCTTACCCATGCCAGGAGAAGCCATCAGAATCCTGGATATCACCACCTGGGTGATTGCCTGCTGAGCTGCTTTGGATGAATCACCCAGTCTGTTTCCATTCTCATCCGTGACAGGAATTCCAAACTTGAGTTCCCTGTTGAATAAGGGGTAAAAAATAAAGCAGTGATGGATGTGAGTTTATTTATTCACCGGTTCTTTGTCATCTTTGTCCCTTAAAATTGTCAATTATAACAATTACGTGTTTTATTTTGTTTCCTAAGTTAGTCTGTTTATGACACTCTTTGGCACAAAACAAATTCAAAAGGCAGAGAAAGATAAGGGAAAATATGCTGAGAAGTTACCAACTCAGTATCTGTAACAACAATCTGCTGCTTGAGTCTGGTCACAGCATTCCAAGGGGGGAGAAAGGAGATGTGCTTTTTCTGTGCTCTACAGAAGGGAGAGATCAATTCAAAAAGCAATTCAGAAAAGTGGAATTTTCTGGACTGCTCTGGAAGTGGAGTCTGTCCTATCTGACAGACAGCTCATTACATACAGAAAGATTATTTTCAATGTGATAAAACAGAAGGTTCTCTCAAAATTCGCCCCTGGCACTGAGTTGTCATTTCTACAACGAAGAATATACTTGAAAGTATAAAAGAAGGCACAAACCAAACGATGTTTCTGCAACTGCATTATTCTCTATGAGATCTTTTGCTCAAGAGCAGGGTTAGGTGGTAAACTCACACTGGGAGAAGCAGAGAGAGCAGCAGGTATCGTAAGGGCTGCCTTTATTCTCCTCTTCAGATTTTATAAAACATAAAATACTATCACAGATCAACTTCCACTGTAAATACAAACTCTAAATATTCCCTTTCCTGCCCATAACATTGTGTTTTAATAGGATGCTTTTAATTTGCTTTCCCCTACTACTCTTTTTATTCCTAGTCAAATCACAACACAAAAAAAGTTTGTTTCTGACAAACTGCATATTTTTGTCACCTCGATGATTAAACAGAACTGCAGAGCCTGACTTCTATGACTAAGTTCTGCAGGTGGGATTTGAAGCACCGTTTTTTGAAATGACTGTATTTTTCCAAAATGCAGCTGATATTCAAAGGTCCATGTGATCAAAGTTTTGAAGGAACCAGTAATTGGTTTGAGATCCAAGACTGAAGAACTCTTTGGATATTTCTCTGAAGAGAAGAGCATGTTCTATTTTATATCTGTTACAAATAACCAGTCAAAACCTCATGCATGAGATTTTTGCAAGGTTCTGAAACAAGCTAAAGATATAAAATGTGCTTTATTTAGTAACTTGCTGATTTACAAACTCAACGATGTCTTTTCTTCTAGCATGAGTGATCTTTGTTCTTCCTACCTTTGTCTCATTAGTGGAATATTGATGCAGTTGGCAGAAGCAACAGCAGCAAAAGGAACAAACCTCCCTATAAGAGGCGAGACGCGCTGTAAAACAGAGAGGGGAAGAGAAGGAAAATAAAAATGTACATAATCATTGTCTATTGAGATGCTTCATGTGCTAATGATAGAGGAGACTTATTTCCTTTATATTAAAATTCAGTGCAAACTCACTGGTGGGGCAGAGAACAAGAGTCAAACAAGAAAGAAATCACAAATGCTTCTCTTCAGAGTGAGCAGTGGCAGGAGAGTGGCAAAACATTCTGAATTTAATAGCATCACAGGGAAGTGTGGTTACAACTCCACTCCAACTAAATTTTAAGTGCTATTAGATGCCTTGAGATGTGAAAAAGAAACTGGAAAAAAGGCACCTTATTAGATAGAGTTTGCATGAACCAAACATGGGCTGTTGGACAGATATGTATAAACCAATCTCCATGGGGAAAAAATAAGGTTGGGATCTAAAGAAAGGAGCTGCTATTGTAATTCGACAGTGGGAGCTGTGCACAACACAAAGGAGAAATGAGCTGTGAGATTCTCACAGGACACCAGAGTTTAGCAAGAATGGAAAAAAACCCCAGCAATACCTTTGCTAGTGAATTAAGTCCTAAGGCTGTTGCGACAGCACCCGTGGTGGCAGAAACATAGGCTGTTCCCAGCTGGCTAAAACAGAAATGAAAATGCTTGCACATGCACAGCTACATTCATGTCACTTTGAAAAAGAATTACCTTTTACACATGCAGTTATGCCCTGCCCCGGAAGTTAAGACGATTTTTTTGTGCTACTGCAATAAGGTGGGGATGAAAGATCTAAATGGGACACTGAATTAAACACTTTTATTTCACTAGCAGCAAAAATCATATTCAAGCCACATTGTAATACTGAATCAGGTTCTGCTGGTTGTGCAGTGCTGCCTGTTCAGCATTTTCTCATGTGTCTGAATGAACACCTTGAAGGATTAGTTCTTATTTGATTTCCTAATTGCTTTACCTAGTAAAATCAGTTTGGATTTCCAAGGCCATGTTTGTAATAGTAATTAAAACCAACCATACCAAACCCCATACGCACAGAGCAGCTATTCTGCAAACACTCAAATCCAACCCAACCTGCCCCAAACCACACTTTGCATACTTCCCAGCTAGGAGGTGTCTGTATGTGCTTGAATCCATAGTTTGCTCCCAGACATCTTTGAGCAAGTCAGCCCCAAAACCAGAAAGTCAAGCATTGCAATTCCAGTTTTCTATTCATAGAATCCCAGAATGGTTTGGAAATACATCCAATTCCACTCCCTGCCATGGGCAGGGACAGCTTCCACTGTCCCAGGCTGCTCCAAGCTCTGTCCAGCCTGGCCTTGGGCACTGCCAGGGATCCAGGGGTAGCCACAGCTGCTCTGGGCACCTGTGCCAGGGCCTCACTGCCCTCACGGGAGACTTTTTCTGTTTATCCAACCTAAATTTTCCCTCTTTCAGTATGAGATTTTTTGCTTTCTGCATTTATTTAGTCTCTTTTTTAGCCATCAAGCAGAAACAAGCACAGATCAGCTGAAGGAACCTCTTTTTGTATACGAGCCCTCAGTGTGGTATGTGCTGGCACTGAGAAGGTGTCACAGTGACACAACTGAAGGCCCACACAAAATATCAGCTCAGAAATATCCTGGTATGACACCAAACTGATGAGAAACTTGCAAATGGTTGACTGAGCCCAGCAACATTAAGTCCTGCACTGTTAAGTGCTCGTGATCAAGGTGCTCAGGCTTGTCCTTAATGGCAGAAATGGAGTTCTTGCCTCTGCTGCTCTCAGACTTCTCACCTGTACATATCAAATTAATAATTAGGATAGATGGAAAAACTTATCCCTGCTTCTCCTCAAACTTTAACACCCAACCATGTTCAAGTACATCAGAAAGTGACTTTTAAACTCATCAGAATTCCGTGGTTCAGTGTCTGACCTGACAGTGATTGGGGCATCTCCGCTCCTGTTCGTGTAATTTACTACAGCATTGAAAGACTGGTTGACCCACTGCCAGAAAAGCACTGCTGGTGTTGTTCTGGAAAAGAGCAATACTTACAATTATTATTATTATTATTATTATTGTTACTAAACCCACAGTTGAATCGACAGCACAGAAAAATGATGGCAAATCAAGAACAGCCACTGCAAGCAGTAACCATGCAAAGGTTCTTGCTCATTTGAATGGAACAATACAGTCACTAAGATACTGACCTGATAAGAAGAGTTCTTCTAGACAAATAATTGAAAAATCACCTAGTTTTGAATCTGAATAATAATGCAAAGAAAAGGCACAGAGCTTCTCTAGGTTTTATGGATCGTAACAGAACAAGCAGCTAATAGGGGCAATACTGAGGGTTGATTGGCATTCTTGAACATTGATTTTCACTTCCCAAACTTGCAGGGAGATGTTTCATGTGCTATTTTGCATCACTCACCTGTAAAAGGTCATCATACAGCCTGTGATAGTCATGTTCATGGGGACCTGGGCAGACATTCGGCCGATCACGAACATCTTCTCCCCAGTGTCTGGGTGAAAGGCTGAATCATAGATGTATTTTGCTCTCCACAACTCATCTTCTGTCAAGCCAGGTGCCACAATACCTTGTCTTGGGACAGGTTAGAGAAACAAGAAAACAGCAAAAAGCACAACTGTTACAAAATGCTGCAACCTCCCATGAGCAATGTGGCATTAGGGGATTTGGGGATGTTCACCCTAAGTTAATTGAGATTCATGGATAGCCTGTAGAGATTCTTCAGCTTTTAAATGGACTGGTGAAATCAAAAGAATTAAAATTCCCAGCAGTGGTTATGTTGGCTGAGTCTATTTACTCAAACCTGTACCAGATTTTAGAGCTAAAATGCAGAGCCAAAATCTCTGGAGTCATTAGTGTGAAACTTTGAAAATTCACCTTGTGAGTATTTAAGAAATCCCTTGCTCCAAACAATGCTACACATAAGAGGAAGTTTTAAGCTTTGCTGTCATATTAACTATTTTCATAATTAGACACTTCTGTATTTCAGAACCCTAAACAGGGGTAAAACTTCCCAATCCATTAGCAAATCTGATTTAAAAAGAAAAGGGTTTCAAGTAGGCTCTGAAGTAGGAACAAGAAGTGGTGCAATGAACACAATATTTCCTTTTAAATATATCACCATGTACTTATCATTGACATGGACTCTTGGATCAGCAGTAGAACCAGTCAATGTCATACCTGTAATCATGCACAATTTTTCTTGCATTTTCCAGTTTGTCATCAGATAACAAAATATTCCTGGGGTCTGTTACAGTGAAGAAGTGATTGGCTCGTCCAACGAAAGTGCTTTGATCCCATCGGGGCTCCTTGATATTAATATTTAATGGTATATCTGCTGACATCTTCAAAAGCTCTGCCAAGAAAACATCAACATTTGCAATTCAAAATTTCACTCATTTCCTACTGTATCTATAATCTGCAAGATGAAAAGTGGCCACATTTAGAGTAAAAAACCCAGAGAACAAACACCCAACCATTTGCAGAACTGAGGTTTAAAGGGGTAAGTCTACAGAAATGCTTCTGTGTCCAATGCCCCAAAACATTTATACATTATTTACAACATTTGTACAAACACCTGAGGATGAGGCAGATCCAAAGGAAGTGTAGGAATTTATTAATAAATAGACATTCTGAACAGAAATATTCTAATCAGAAAGTGCTTTACTTCAGTGATGAATTATTGTCTGTTGAAAATAACGTATTGAAGGGAAGGAGAAATCAACTATTTCAAGAGATGCCTGAAGTGCTATAAAGTGCAGTGACAGATGAAATATTTAATAAAATCCAGTTAACTTCTCTGTCATAGCAAAACAAACAAAAAATTATGAACACAAAGCACCAATTTATTTTAATAAATGTTTTTTTTCTCTAAATCCATGTTTTAACAAAACAGAGATTATATAATGCAACAATTTGCCACATTATGAACACATGATCAGATCTCCTGATGATACTTCAAAGACGGTTGAAGAACTACAATGAAGGACACTGAACTAACAGAGATGTGCATTTATGGGGCATAAAGCCTAGAAAAGTAAAAATTACTTCAGGATGACTAAGTTTACTTCCACATCTAACAAAAGAAGGACAGTCCCTTCATAGCACAATCTATATGAATTTTAACTTTCTCAAGAGAAATTTCTGCAACATATTTAACAACCAGTTAAAAAAAATCCTCCTCCAAATAATGCCTGTTCAAATGGCAGAAGGAAATTGCATCTATATAAATATATATTTATAAATATAGATCCAATTTTAGATGATCTTTACAGTCCCTTCCAACCCAAACCATTCTGTGATTCTATGGTACCAGAAGGCTAATAAATGTGGTACAGTAGGGGAAACTAATCAGTTCTCCTTTCTTCCACTCAGCCATCTCTCACTGTTAAACTCATTATTGTACAGTGCTGTTTATTAGTAGGATTATTTTCATGTGATACATCTCTCCACCAGGCACATTGCAGGATGAACACAGATCATGGAAATGAAAAACGACTTAAGACAGATTGGGAGAACAGATTTCTCATGCACAGCATCTCAACAGGAGATGCTCCTTAGGTTGCTTTTCCCTTTCTTAGTACTTTACCATTGAAAACAGCCTCCTGTGAACAGTGCTGTGTTGTGAATTAGCAGTCCATCTTCTGGTCTAAAATGGGAACTGCTGGTTTTGCAAAGCCCTATGAAGGCAAGTGCACTCATTTATTCAAACCCTCTTTTCCACCAAAATTAAGATAAAAATCAGGACATTAGGACCGGTAACTTGTTCTGTGACTGCCTCCCTTATTTGTAGGAAAGTTCAAGCATAAATATTTTTATAATTAAATTATTGGTTTCATTAAGAAAGATTAAAGCCGCTTAGGATAGCTTATGATAATCTGGTTAAAGCTGTCTAATGAATGCTGAATAAAGCAGTGCATACATAGAAGCTTTTTTCTTTCTTTTCATTCTGGTTAGTTCTTTCTCTCCACTCTGATGAGCATATAGACTACTGGGCCCTCTGTGATCCCTTTATATACCTCTCATACCTCTGTCCACAAACTCAAGTCACTTAGCAATAAGAATTAATCATGAAGGATCTGCCTTCACTGCAGATGCTTCATGGTTCAATTAATTGCTTCAACCTGAAACAATGAGAAAATGTGGATGTACAGAACACAGAAAATTAAACACGTTCACATCCTGTCTTTGTCCCCTCCCCACCTGATCCACTCTGTGCCTGCTCTGATGCTCCTTGACCCAGGTGTGCTGATGGAATTTGGTACCTGGGCAGGAAACTGATGCAGCAGAAAGACTGCACTGGGGAGGAATGTCCCTGACCTGCCCAGGCTGGGTGAGTCCTGCTGGCTAATGAGCTGCCCGTGACGAGCACAGTGTCCTGGGGACCAACAGTGCCAATTGACAAGGTTTCCAGCAAAATATTTTTACAATAAAAGCTCTGCCTCTTGTTTTAAAGAGCCTGTATGATGCTACTCGTGACTTACCAGACCCTATTAGTAAATATTGGAAAGGGAAATAAATCCCATAAAACAAAACCAGAAGCTAATGAAATCTGATATACTTCAAAAGGTTCCTTTTATAGAACAAAATGTCCAACTATAAAAGTGGTGACTGCACTAAAATTGTTTCACCTATACATTGTCTAACAGTCATCATCATAAACTATATGGCTTTTTTAAACGTCATTTTTTATTTAAACAGCGAGACTGTAAAAATGCAAGAAATAGGTGCAACACCCTCAATTTAAGTTGCTGCAACAGTATTTTACCTACCTGTCACCTTAATTTTCAGATACAATTTCAGAGGGGTGCTGCTGTTTGCATAATCCATTCAAATACTCAATAACAAAAGCACTGTAATAAAACTACTTAAGGTTTAATTATTATTTTAACTACAATGCTTTGTCAAGGGTGGAACTCCAGTACCTTCAGTGATATAATTTTCCATCTGTACTAAGTGTGCCCAAGATTTAAGTTCCCATTATCCATAACTGAATTGGATAAAGAAAAAATAAAGTACATTAGGGTTAAATAAAATTTAAATAAATCCATCTGAACCTTGAGATAAGTAGAAAGTTTGCAAGGGAACTGGAAAGTAAAAGCACAATAAAGATAAAAACAAAGATAAAACTGTTTGCTTTGCTACAGTCCACTAATGAGGGCAAACTACCTAACTATTAATTAATTAATTATATGTAAACACTTGAATTTGTTGTTCCCACCTGCTGCCATTGTGTAAGTACCAATTTATCCCAAAATAGGGCAAAACTTTCAATCAACAGCACTTTGAATTTTAAGGTGGAAGCAACAAAATTTCCCAGGCTGACATTGAAACAACTCTTCTCCACAAACAGCGCCATTAACAGAGGATTTGGGAAACAAACTGCATTTTACAAATATTTGAGCTTTTGTAATAATCCCTATTGAAATGTCACTTTGAGGTTATGTTCACACAGGAGGATCAGCAGTACTGGAAAGGATAAAAAATGACATTGTAATGCAGTCAAACAACTAACAGCTATAATGGAAAACATGCAGCAAGAAAGCAAATGATTCCTATTTTCATTATTTCACGTAACAGATCAATTAGAAAGGATTTAATAGAACCACTTGTACCTGGAAACCTTGCAGCTGTTTTCCCCAGCAAACTAAATCAGCAATAAAGGATGGACTATGCTCTCTGGCACATTCATATCACTAAACCCTTTCAGTTTCCAAACTAGAGCAGCTGTATCCAAGCTGCCCATGGAGAAGAGCAGTTAAATCCTGCCCTGTGCTGCCGGATTGTCTGGCTGAGCATCAGCTGTCCCGGGCAAGCCCCGGCCCTGCCGCGCTCCAGTGAGTGAACAATAATGGGGGGTGGCATTCCCGTGACCAGGGACTTTATTGGGCACTCTCTGTCTCCCCAGCAGTGACACAGAGGTTTGATTATCCATGTGCTCCACACTGGGGCTCCTCCTACGTACCAAGTTTTCAGAGTCATAACTGATGGTGAGTTCATAAAGTTTTTCCTAAATTCATGACTGTGTTTTCCTCCTGTGAGGAAAAGCGGAGAGAATTGGGATTGTTCAGCCTGGAGAAGAGAAGCTTTGAGGTGACCTCACTGTGGCCTTCCAGTGCCTGAAGGAGCTGCAGGAAAGATGGAGAGAGACTATTGACAAGGGCCTGGAGTGACAGGACAAGGGGGAATGGCTTCAAAGTGCCAGATAGGAGGGTTGGATTGGATATCAGGAAAATATTCTTCCCTGTGAGGGTGGTGAGGCCCTGCTCAGGTTGCCCAGAGAAGCTGTGGCTGCCCCTGGATCCCTGGAAGTGTCCAAGGCCAGGCTGGACAGGGCTTGGAGCATCCTGGGATAGAGGAAGGTGTCCCTGCCCATGGCAAATTTCTTGCCCTCTCTGATCAGATGGAATCATCTGCCAGTTCATGCTCTAATGTTCACTACTAACATTAACTGGAGGGAATAAAGGGCTTAAGAGTAAGTGAGAGTGGCCTCTCTCAATGTAATAATTACATACAAAATCTGCACAAAGTCTGATCAACAGTTTTGGTACAAAGGCTACATTTAGATTTTCCACAGAACCAGCAATAGCAGAAGACTTTAAACCTTGTTTAAAGGTTAACAACAGTAGTTGCAGCAATTATACAAAATGCAGATTCAGGAGTTGTCAGGAGTTCAACTCCCTGCTGTTTCTTTTCAAAGTTCATCTTTTAAACATCACATTGAAGGTCATGTAACCACTTTTCAAACCAAAGCAACAGCTAAAAGAGTAGCAATGACTATTTAAATTATTTCAGACAGTAACAAACCACCCAATTTTGAACAACCCAGATATTTGATCACTTATTTTAAGTTGTGTTGCATGACTGAATAATCCAGATGGGCAAATGATCTGGGAAATTCTGGGCAACTTAAACTCATGAGCAGTGCACAAGCGATGAAATGCAGCTTTGCTACCTTCCTTGGAACCATTTTTATTTTCTTATGTTACTGACACCTTGTATTTTAACCCAAGCCTTGAAAAACTCCACAATTAAGAATTTTCATCAGTTTCTTTACAGTATCAGCTAAAATTGGGACTAGAGTGACAGAAAAGGAAATTTCATAATGATGTAACTGTGAATCCATGGAGAAGTATGAAGAGAATTCTACATCCAAAAGTGGAGCAGATATAATTGTGATGATGCTCAATGTGACATTTGACTTCTTGGGGCCCAACTCCCAAACTGCAACTTCTGTTACAAAGCATGGGATGCGCTGGAAAACTCAGCTTAAAAGAGAATTCCAACCAGCCTGCACAAATGCTGAAAGAAAGGTACAACTTTTGTGGTGTCCTTTACCAGGACGTAGACCCATAAGTTCAGGTGATGCAAAGGTGCTCAGGATGGATGATGATTCACAAAATATTCTAGAGGTAACTAAGAATTCTTTTTTTAAAAAACAAGAGTGAGGCTTTTCCCTGGAAACCCAGTAAAAATAGAAGGCAATGGCAGAACCTCTTTTTTCGCAGAATTCTTTAGGTTAGGAATAGTTCAAAAGGTAGAGCCAAGTGCTGCTGATGTTTGATATGCAGACCCACTGGGAGAGACAAAAATAGGATTTGACATACTTAGGACCCTACACCTCCATTTTTTAAAGCAGTGCCCTAAGAGCCTGATGTCCAGCTGTCAGTGCCTTGTTCTGGGAAATGAGATGCAGCCTGGAAAATCTTGAGGTTGAGAAAAGTACCTGCTGCTACAAAATGGGGAGAAGAACAGCTTCTCTTCTTCCTCTGACACATTTAAAAACCAAAGTGCCCGTGGCTGCTTGTTTTTGTAGAGCTGAGTTCTTCTGAAACATCTCCCATGCCACTTTGATAGAGAAATACTCAGGGGTCCTGTTAGGCCTCTTTATTCCTCAAGTAACACTTTGTTCTTTTTTTCGGGCTCCTTTGTCTGAACAAACTCAAGATTTTTCTTTTCCAATGCTTGATTTTCCACAATGCCCACCCAAAGAGCTGCTATGTTGGCTTAGGAGAAAAGACAGGAAATAAACCGCCCCCTGATTAGGAAAAAATGACCTGTTCTACTTTAAAACTACAACGCACTGGCAAAGCAACAGCGGAAAGGCAAACTCATGGTTTAATTGCTCTGGCAAAGAAAAGAACACAAGGCCTTCTCCAGGGATGTCAGTCATGGCAGTTAATTAGTTGAAATAGGAAAAATTATCAGACTTTTTGGGGAAAAAAGCACTTTTGTATGGTGCCAAAAGAGCACATATAAGACTTAGCAGAGTTTGGAAGGAGTGGTATTCCTCTATTTGAAGCACATTTGCTGCCACAGTCTGAAATAAGCAGCACAGCTGATGACTGGGAGTCTGATGCAATGTACTTACACCAAATGTTAAAGCCACTTGCCAAGTTTTTTCTTTCCCAAAGCACCTTCTACCAGTAAAATGCCGATTTAAATCTCTGGGGGGAAAAAAAAATCTTTGTCTGCACTATGATTTTTCCTACTGCAATCCTAAAAGGAATACTGGAGAAGGCAAAGCATGACAACACTACGAGATACTGGGGTTTTTTTTGCTTATAAATGTACATCCCACTTGTAGCCTAGCAACAAAAGCAGCAGCCAGGGTGAGATGAGCCTGCTGCTGGGGCTCTCTCCTCAAAACAGGAGCCATCTTTGGTGTGTAACTTGACCAGAGATTTCATCATTCTGCATTAAAGCCAGCTCCAGATGTTAGAGGTCCCTGCAGCCAGCTCAGCACTGTCGGCTTTGCTTTGCCACCTCCACTCTCACCGCACGAGGCACGACCAGAGACATCACACGTGTTCACCTCATCTCCACAAAAAGAAAAATAAACCTCCTTTGCTAACCAAGGTTAGTGCAACCTCTCATTTCAGTGCTGCAAGCTTGTTTCTGCTCCTTATGCTTTAACCCCCAACAATAAACTGCAGTAGGTTTGGCTCTACCCCAGATGTGTTCAAGGCCCTCTTCTGTACTTTTTCACTATTTCATATATCTTTTTCCATACAGGTGATTTTTTAATTGCATGTTAGTATAAAGCCAATCTTCCACCCCCATACCATTATAATAACAATAAATTATTTATAATTCAATAAATTAAAAAAAATTATCAATACTCATAATTAAAATTCCTGTCTCTAGCTACCAGGTGTCTGACCTTGGAGTTATCTGGTGTGTTCCTCCCCTGGAAAGGATGATCCTGCAGCAGGGAGGTTTGTCTTTTGCAGGCCTGGAATCTGTGCCGCTGTCACGCAATCCCTGTGACACACAGAGCCCTGCTCAGGGGACAGCAAGCAGTCAGAGGCAGATTTTGGGAGCAGGTGGGGAAGCAGGGAGCTGTTCTGTGTGCGGGGAGCAGGGGGCTGTGGCAGCCCCACAGTGCTGTCTGTCTGCACTGCCACTGTCCCTGCTGGAGCAGGGCTGGGTGACACATGGGCCGGGACCCTGGGGAAGGGATGGGGTGACACATGGGGCTGGGACCCTGGGGAAGGGATGGGATAACATATGGGGCTTGGACCCTGGGGAGGTGACAGGGTGACATACAGAGCTGGGCCCTATGGAGACGATGGGGTGACACATGGGGCTGGGACCCTGTGAAGGGGACAGGGTGACAAACAGCTCAGAGCCTCTGCAGGGTAACAGCGGTGACACGCGGGGCTGTTTCCCTACGGAGGACCCCAGTGGAAGGGCCTGGGGTTGACAGATGGGACTGGATCCCTGCGGAAGGGATGGAGGAGGCAGACGGGGCTGGACCCCTGCGAAGGGCAGAGGGATCACAAACAGCTCAGGGCCTCCGCAGGGCTCACAGAGCTGACAGATGGGGCCGGGCCCCCGCGGAGGAGCCGATGTGACACGGGGGGCTGGGTCCCTGCGGAGGGGATGGAGCAGCACGGGGGGCTGGCTCTCTGTGGAGGTGACCGAGGTGGCAGATGGAGCCGGGTCCCTGCCGGCCGCCAGCTCGGCACCGGGGGTGCCACCGGCGCTGCTCCTCCGCCCGTCCCCGGCCGCAGCCCATCCTCGGGGGCTGCCCGGCCCCGGTACTCACCCGGCCGCCGGCCCCGCGCCGCCCTGGCCCCGCTGCCCGGAAGA
>VZRL01002157.1:112079-122743 GCA_013397895.1 Origma solitaria
GGCGGGGCTGTGCGGGCAGCGCCGGGGCTGGGCAGGGCAGGGTCGTGGGGGCAGAGCCGTGCTGGCAGGGCTGTGCGGACAGAGCCGGGGCCGCTGCGTCCCTCCGCCCGCTGCCCTGCAGACCCGGCTCAGCCCGGGGTGCCTCGCGTTTTTCGCACAGTTCGTGGCATTAATTATTTCATGGAATACGCTGTGCTGGAAGGGACGCGCTGGGATGGTCGGAGTCCAGCTCCCGGCTCTGCACAGCCCCAACAATCCCACCGTGTGCCTGAGAGCGTGTTCCAAACAAACACTCCTTGAGCTCTGTTGGGCTTCCCTGGGGAGCCCAACCGCCCTTGGAGTTAAGAACCTTTTCCTAATTTCCTCCCCTGGCCCCGCTCCTGCCGTTCTCTCGGTCTTGTCACTGCCACAGAGGGCAGAGATCGGTGCCCCTCCTGAGGAAGCTCCAGACCGCGAAAAATGACAGAATCACAGAATATTCCGAGTTCTAAGGGACCCCCAAGGATCCCTGAGTCCAACTCTTAAGTATGGCCCCGAATGGCCAATATGGGGACCATGGCGAGGCCTCCCATCAGTCGCCTCCAGGCTGCACTGGGTTGGGATTGTTGTCACAGGGTTATTATTAGAAACCCAAGGCACACCAATGCCCCAAACCTGGCGATGAGGGACAATAAATTGCCGTGTGTGAGGACAGCACCCTCAGCTCAGGAGGCTGCTCTGAAGGTCAGAGGTTTGTCACATCGCTCACACCTAAGAGAGGAGATAAAAAGTGCATTAGCAGCCGGATGAGGAGCATCCGCATGTCACTGTCACCCTCTGCTCACGCTCGAGGGGGACATCCCTTCCCCAGCCTGGCCCCCAGCCCTGGTGTCTGGTGCGAGCTCTGGGAAGGCAGCAGTTTTCCGGGCAGAATGTCTTCATTTCTATTTCAGCAAATCAAAGCTGCTGGCATCCCGTAATGATGTTCTGGATGCAGCTGTAGAAGAGGAAATCGGCACTGGGACAAATGGTGGCCTCCTCACTGTCATTTTCCTTCTTTCTGTTACTCCCAGCAGTGGCTGGGCTGCTGTGACAGTAGAAACACTCAGGAATTTCAAACCTTCTGATTTGTTTTTTCACTTCCCTTGACGTTCATGAGTTCTGTGCAATCTGCTCCCTCCCCGTGGTCTGCTAATTCCACATGTCCTGGCAGGTGACGCTGTCCCCGGGTGGGCACACGGATGGAAACCTTTGGGATTGGCACCTTTGGGATTGGCAGGGGCACAGCCTTTGGATAAAGCACTGACCTCCCTCTCCCTGCTCATTGCAGGATACTGAATGGGAATTTTGTATTAAAAAGCCATGACTCTACCCAGCTATTAAATGTCTGTGGAGTTGCACTTACTGATGAATTCTTTGCTGTTGACACTCAACTTCTATGAAATCTGGCTTATAGATTTTTTTCCCATAAAATATAATTGCGTAGGCTGGGATTTGTTTTCCATTTTTAACTGAAAGCCAACTGAGTTCATGATTTTCAATGAGAAATTAAGATTCATCCTTCACTCTGACACAGCCACATCCAATCTCAGATATTCCCTGTTCTATTTCCCCTGTGGCTCCACAACTTAAATCTTGGAGATACAAGTATGACAATTGCAAGTACAAATATACCAGGTGAGAGTCCAGCATGAAAGACTAAAAACTGGAACTGATATTCTTGGACTGCCCAACAAAATTCGTGCACAATTTATATATTTTCCTGCTAATGTCTAATTCTTTTTAATTTTGTCAGTCAGATCTCAGTCTCCATGACCACTGACAGATCCAACACTGACACATCTGTGGTGGTTTCTGGCCATAACACTTGTTGCTAAAAATCATGGCAATGACTGAGCAGAAAAGACGCTATGTTCAGAAAATGGAAACAGCTGCATGTTGTGCATAGAAATAAATTAGTTCTTGTTGGGCATAAGTGGTGTTGTTTTGTATGGTTTGCATTCCGAGGACTGATGTGTTCTACCTCTAATAATTTTCTTGTATGGCAAAGATACCAACTTGTTAATCTGATTTAAAACCACCCATGGGCTTTTCTTCACGTCACAGTTGAAATTCTGCTTGCAGAGAATTTAATGTGGACATATGAATACCTAAATCCTTCCCTGAGTCGCTACATGCAAAGCTGCACGAGTTAATCATTTGCTTTGTGCTCAGTGCAGATGGTTTTGAACAGCTCCATAACTTCTCTTTCACTGGACGAGTAATTTCTCCCATTGCTGAGTAATAAATCTGATATTTTGCCATGAATCCTAAAAAGGCTCGAGATGGCTCTGAACAACCACCAGCAGTTACTCATGAGCTACAAACTGAAAGGCAAATGGGTGAATATGGGTAGTCACAAGGAATATCTGACCTCTGACTACATGTCCTTCTTCATCTGCACTGATTTTCACACTGAAATGTTTTTGGCTGTTTTAAAATGTGTGGCTGGATTAATCAAGGAAGCTCTACCCCAGCTCCTTTTGAAGCATTCCTTTCAGTTGCCTTATTTCCCAAGGAATATATTAATTATACTCCTGCAAACTCCCAGATGCATTTGTTGAACTAGGGATGAATTTAACCATCTGCATGTTTCCACCTGGAAGAATTCCCAGATTATTACAGGGCAAATTCTTCCCTACACTGACCAGAAAAGGAAGATTTCTGTTCCTCTACGATTACTGCCTCATCTAAGAAATGACCTTTACTGTATTTGCTTTCCTGTATTCCTAAGTGAACATTATTTTTTTAATGTTTTTCTCCATTTCAAATTGGGCCTGGCAATCAACTGAATGAATGAAGAGCTGCTGCACATGCTTTAATGAACAGAAGTGTCCTGTAAGTGGCACTGCAGGACCAGGAATCCCAAACCCTGGCTTATAAACAGTTCAGTCAGAGTAAAGGCAAACGTGGGAGATGGCAAGACTTCTCTGCTCCATGAAAAAAAGTAGTTGTGGAGCAGTGGGGAATGATGTGATGCCATTCCTGGAGGCACAGTGCAAGGATCTGGGGTGTATTCAACTGCTGGCTCTGGAGGGTGGTGTCAGGAACTGGCCCTCACAGCAAGCTGGCTGTTATCAGGGGTTTGCCAGAAGAAACCTGCAACACTTCTGGGAATTCTTCATTAGCACTCGATGGGAGGTGCCTGTGAAGGCTTTGTGCTGGGTTTTGCTATCAGGAGCAGAATGCTGGGTGAGATGAACCACATATATCCAGCATTTCCTGTGGTTCCTGATATGATGTACATTAATTTTATATAGAAAATCCAAACTCCAGTCTGGAAGGGCCATCAGTACAGTCTGAGAGAGTTCAAGGATTGTTTCTGTGAATGAGCCAGAAATTTCTGTGGGTCTGTGTCAGTACATCAAAAACCACCACCCTGTTTTCCCAGTCTCAGCTAATAAGGAACAAACTATTATCTTCGGAAATTTGATCAAAAAGGCAAGTAACACAACATTTTCTTGCAACATAAATTGTAATGAAACTCTTATATAAGCTGATAGAGTGTTACTTACAAAATCACTTAAATGCTTTGGCTCCATCTGCAATATTTGAACTCAGTTCTAGGTTACTCATCCTCTACTGTGCCAAGCTAAATTAATACATACTCAATTTTCCTCTTTCTCTAGACGCATAATTCTATCGGATAAGAATGGAAAGGAATGAAGATGAAAAGCCAATCTGCATTTAGAAGGGACATAAAGCTCTGTTTAAAGGGATAAACTAGCCTTTAAGGGGATTAGGAAGCCATTTCCTCTATGATGTGGCTATTTTATAAATGTCTCGTGTGGGATTGTTGCTGCCATGAAAGATCTGTGCCAACTGCTGTTGGCTCTTGACGAGGCAGAGTGATCTGGGATGTCAAAGTACACCTGTAGGGGCAAGAGGAGGTGTGGGAACATCCCACAGGACACACGGTCTCACAGCTCCTTCAAACGGACCTGACGTTTTGTTTTCATCACTGTCTAGGGGCCAGATATTGCTGAATCCTTTCACCACCCGAGCCTTTCCTGTGGCCTTATAAAATAGTTAAGAATATGGGAATAAGGTGTGTCAGCACTGTAATGACAAAATATGTCATATATGACAGAACAGGACACCACAGGACAACTGGGAATAGCATTTGGCATATCATAACACGCAGCAGCACAACCAGCGTGGAACAACCCTTGACACCATTGCCACAACCCGGTGGATATACCTGAAAGCTGACAGACATGCCTAGAGAGCAGTGAGAGATTCATAGTGGCAGGAAATTCATGGAAAGGTATGGAAAATGTATGGAAAAACACAGGGAAGTCCTAGAAAACTACAGGGAACCCATGGAAAAATTACAGGAAATCCTCGGAAAGGAAAACTGAATTCTTAGAAAGCTGTGGGAAGGCCCCAGGAAAGCGAAGTGTGAGTTCTGATAAAATTGGCTACAAATTCCCAGGAAGATGGAGGGAATTTCCTGTGAAGTAGGGAGGAATTGCTGTAAAGCAGTGGAGAAATCCTAGAAAGAAAGGCACTGTTCTTAGAAAGCTGTGGGAAACTTCTAAAGAGCAGAAGGGAACTTTTGGAAAGCAGAAGGGAATTCCTATAAAAAGTACACAATGACTAGAAAGCACCAGGGAACTTTCTACTGACATGGAACTCATACCTGGAAGCTATCCCTAGTTTTAGGCTCTCCTAAATGGAGAGGACTTGGTTTGATGGACTGAGGAAGAGACTCTGGATGCTTGTGTTGGTGGAGCCGAGCCCAGACGAGCTTAGTGGGAGGGGAGCAGGGAGAACTGGCTGCCTTGGAAGGCCCCTGACCTTGGGACAGATGTTGATAAGTGGATAATGAAACTCAGGGAACATTTCCAGCCTGGGAAAGCACAGTCTGTTAGAGACTGTCTCAGCAACAGGGCAGGGAAAAGCCAAGGACATCAAAGCAGGATGCAAAGAGGGAGATGTTACTCATGTTGGGGGGAGGAAACAGTCCTGCCTCATGTGGGGACAGGCACAGAGGCTGGAACAGGGTAACAGATCCAGGTGAGCAAGGGGGAGAGTGGATTTGGGGTTACATTATAGTTTGGGATAGTTGAATCACAGGGCTTTGCAAAAGTTTGGATGAAAATTACGTCGGAAGGAGTGAAGTAGCCCAAGGTTTAGACCTTGGTACGGATTCTTGTTTGGAATATCGTTCCAGTGTTTTATTGAACTCGATGGAATGTTTTCAACTACCATCAAGCCCAGACTGTGTGATTTGACTTTGACAAACAGCCTTGGAGAAGAGTTAATCCCAAAACCTGAAGGTGGAACTGCACCATCGCAACAGCAGCAGGGCTATCTGGGGAGCTGCGGATGGGACAATGCTCTGAGCCAGCAGAGCTGCAGGAGTGGCACGTTTGGAGTGCTCTGCTCATTGCTGCACTGCTGCTTGAGCCTGTCTCTGTGGCTGGACCTGCTGTGACCTGTGTTGCCCTCCTTGCAGGGAGCCCTGGCTGGGCTCCTGTGGCTCCCTGCGGTGCAGCTCTGAAGTGCTGCCACCAGCCCTCACTACGAGCAAGAAGTGATGCTTCTAGTTCTTTGGTAAGGATTAGTTCAATTATCTTTAATTCATGGATTTGTAGCCTGCCAGTGGCAGGGCTGTGGGGCCTGACCGTGCTGGATGTGGAATAATGTGGATTTAATAAGCAGATGTAGGGCAAACTATTGTTCACCTGCTGTGGGTCCCAAGCACACTCTTCATCATCACGTCTTGCACCAGAAATCCACAAAAATCTGCTGCTAAACAGTTCTTCTGTTAAACATTTCTTCTCCATCCATCAATCAGGGCCTGGGCTGGAATATGGGTGAGGATCTATTTGATGCTGGCACGCAGCTCAGGAGTAAATCTGCAAGAGCAGTTTAGGAGGGAGAGTGCCACCTACCAAGCCATCTGCTGAGAAAATTGTATTATCTGCAGTCTCATCCACTGCTGCTAGAAATCACTGTCACACTCATCGGTGAAGAGTTTTGCTGCTAATATATCTATTTGTATTCTTTTTCTCCATCCCCTCAGAATTAATTATTCCTCAGATTAATTTCATTCTAATGAATCATTCTGTATCCCTCGCTTTATTTCATCTCTGAGATACTAATTAATATGTCAGAGCCATCTTTAACATGAAAAGTGCTGTCATTTTCTCCGTGACTTTTCTCTTGATTCACATACTCTTTTTTTTTTTTTCTTGAGGGCCTAAAGTGTCCGTCCAGTGTGGAGTGAAAGAAAATACTAAAGCTGTACAGTAGTAAAAAAATATGCATATGCAAATAAAGCCTAAATTGGGAGGCAATGGCCCAGTCTGTATTTTTGTGCTGACTTACTATTTTATGAGCCATTTCATATAGTAAGTCCTTAACAATCAGCTGTGCAGGGTTTTTATGTACATGGATTAGAATATAAAATTCAGGAGTACACATCCAGTGTCTACACTTGTCAGTGGAAGGATCAGAAATTTTGAGGTATTCTGTATTTGTTGGTGTAGATTAGGTTTTAAGGAGTCTTGTTAGTTTGCTGTGGATTTCCTGGCACTGTTCTGCTGTGCCGCAGGGATGAGGCAGTCGGAGGATGCATTTTTCTTTCCTTAGAGCTCTCCTCTCAGCTATAATTTATTCTCATCATCCTCTGCAGTTTGGCTCTCTACCCACTCTGGAGGGAAGTGTTGGCAGGGCAGTAATCCCTCTCCTGCCCCGTATCTCTGGCAGATGGAAATCCCACAAAGAGAAGGGGAGAAATTTTAGGTTTCCCTGCTCGAGCGACATCCAGGGTGATTCAAGATCCAGTAAATGGCCTTTGGATTGATGGAGCAGGTCGAGCTGCAAGAGGAAGGTCACTCCAAGTATTCCTTGTGGGATACTTTTCTTTCTCTGGTCCTGTGGGAGTGAGTGGGTGGAACTGGAAAAACCCCATAAAAAGCCACTGCATGAGCTCTGCAGATTAAATAACACAGTTATTGGCAGCATCACACTGAGTTTAAATTACCCACAGCTCCTGGGGCTGGGGACTGTGCAGGTGACAGCTTCTACTCAGATCCCTGGCAGCAGGTTTGGTACTTCTCCTTCTTTCCTGTCTTCCTCATCTCTCCAAAAAGAGCCATTTTGTTGTAAAATCTGGGGGTTTACAGCAGAAACCTGCTCCGGGGAGGTGCAGAGAGGGATCACTGGTGAGGGAGGGAAAGGGGAGCAGAGCCTGAGCGGGCTCTGAGCAGGAGGGGAACATGGAACAACCAGAGGATGATTTTTCACCACTCCTAAAGCCCGAGTGTGACACGAGGCTGCTTTTTGAAAGGTTGCTGCCTGATCTCCAGCAGAGCAGAAATCCTTTCCGCAGGCTCCATCCGCTGTGGCCCAGGGGTGGAGTTGGGCTCTCCTGGCTGGGAGTGGGGCTGTGCTGATGCCTCAATATCCTGAGAGGGGACATGCCAGGGGAGCAGCACTGCCTGGTTCTGCCTTCTGAGCACCCTGCAGCCAAGGCAGGAGCTCCAGATCCTGGGGAGCAGCAGCACTGCACAGCAAATCTTCCCATTTATACCCTCCTGCACTACCCTCTGTGTCCAGCCTGAATTAGCCTCCTCAAATGAGTCATTTAAATTCAGCCTTTCACAAGTGGTGTTTCTCTCTGGGCTTTTTTTATTTTCCTTTTCTCGGTCAGTGTTCAAATCTCCTCACATACTTCACCAGTGCCCTGATACCCAGGGATGCTCCGTGGCTGCCATTGGAAAAATAGTTCACAAATCAATGTGCACAGTAGCACTGATGTGCTTTTTGAGATCTGCCCTGCTGAATCCGCCAGACGTTGAGGGCCAGCTGCACTGACTATAATCTACAGTCCAAATAAAAGTATCCACGCTCAAATACTGAATATTTAGGCCTCTTGTTGTCAGCGTTTGGGGACTAGACATAATTTCTCTCACTGATCCTTTCTCCCTGCTGATGGATCTTTATCATTCAAGAGTGAGCTTGAGATCCTTGGAGATGTTGGCAGTGTTTTTTTAGTTTTTTTTCTGCTGCCACTCTTTGCTCTGTGCTTTTGTAGTCACTACTGTGGTTTTCCCTGTGGAATGCACAACATGATAATATCAATTTAAACGATGTGCTTCACTGATCTTTAAAAGAGTTCATAGCTGTTTGATTTCCAGGAACCCTTGACTTTTCCAAGAAGGTTACATTGAGGCTAAATTTATCTTGGCTTATTAGTATAATCAGTTATTTACAAATCTGACAGCTCTTTTAGACGTTATTTCTGATAATATGCCTCAGCTGATTTCATGTTTAGTAAATCCCATGCTTGCAGACATGAAAAGTCATCCTGAGGGTGATGTGAGTACAATTTGTAACCGCGTACTGGAATATATTTTGTAAATTCAGCTGCCTCTCTGCAGATGTAGTGTGTGCACTGTTTAGGTTAAAAGATGTTCATCTCTGAATGCAAGATCTGGGCTTTGTTCAACTCTGGCTTGGTCTTCCAGTAGCTAATTTCTGCTTGAATTAAGATCATTTGGATCAAGCTGCTACTCAGTATTTATATTTTTAAATCTTCATATATTTTCATAAATATATTAATATACCTTTGAGTATGAATATAATAATATATTCATAAATCTTCAAGTAAGGTCTTCTCCAACCAGCGTCCCCTGGGAGGGCAGGTGGGAACAGAGACACAAAAGCTTTCCTTTGCTGGGCATTGCTTTGATTCCAGCAGCAGTCAGTAGTGATTGAAAAGCATTAAATAAAGTTAAGCAGCTGTTTTATGTGGGTACCCAGGGAGAATTTAACAAGCTCTGAGCTTGTTTCTGAATCTCCAGGAAACACCTGCACCATCTTCCTCTTGCTGACAGTTTCAGGCGAGTCCAGAGCTGGAGCAGAGCTGATCCTGCTCATGCTGGCTGGGGAAGCTTGGCCAGAGAGCAGCAAAAGGAAAAATGACCCAACACTTGTGTAAGCAGCTCCCAGAGTCATGTCAATCTGCTGCCTAATCCCACCAGTAAATATACCTAAATAATAGGAGGCGTTTAGTGGATTTCACTTTTGTTCCTCACCTGGGTATGACTATTAAGTCATGGAAGTTTTAAAGGCTCGTAAATTAGCTGAAGTGACAAATGAGTACAGCAGGGTGCCCTGGATGAGCTGCTGGTGTTCGAAGCTGCTGAAGGAGCTTTGCACTCAGGGCTGAGCCAGAGCTCATGTTCATCCCTGGACCAGTTACACAATCTTAGAGAAGAGACAGGAGAGAGGCTCTGGCTTCTGAAATCGACACTTGAATTGCCAAAAAAATAAGGGCTGTGAGAGTCTTACAGTGAGTAGGAATCTAAAAGGCTTTTTTTATTGTCAGATTCAAATGAAACCCTCACACATATGAGCAACATTAGGTTCCTCCAATGCTGAATCCATCCTCTTCCCCAGAAAAGGCCACTCCCTGGTAAAAATGAACTGAAGAGTTCACTGGATGAGCTGATGCTTGAGAGCAGACTGCTTTCTCCTCTGCAATGTGTACCTCAGTATTTCTTTCCAATATGCCTCAAAAATTTTGCTTTCTGTGTGGTTGCAAGTTGTGATTTGTCCTGGAATAATCCAGGGTGGCTGTGGTCGAAAGTAATTTTAGGAAAGCCTCTGGAAGTTGTTGCAAATAAAATCAAGTGTGCTCAGTGGCTTCTTATGCAGGCAATGTTCCCCTCAGCCCAGAGTTTCTACGGAAAAACAGAATTTGCATAAAATTTTTTCTATGGAAAAACAGGATTTGCAGAAAATACTTATAATGCATGAAACTTCACCTGTGTGGTGCTTTAAGAACAGGAGACAAAAGAAAAAGGATCTTGAAAATAGAAAAAGAAAACTCACAGTGAGTTTCATTAGAAATCTCGATTACCAAACAGCACAGGATTCATTTTCTTGTCTATTTTCACCCTCCTCTGGGGATGAATGATGATTAAAGGACAGGATAATAAGCAGGGGGAGGGCGGGATGAGAACTTGGTGAGAAGCAGTTAAAATTTATAAAAAAAGAAAGAGAAGGGGAAAGGAAAACAAGTGTTTGAATTAACTAGTTAAGGTTAGCTTAGCACTGGATCTGCTTTAAGTGACATTATGAAAAATTATAGATGGCTCAAAAGCAACTTCACAAGTGCTGGACCCCACAGAATTTATGTTGTCAATTTAGAGTATTTGTTCTTCTAGGAGGTTTTTAAACCTCCCTGTGATGTCTTTTATATTTATTTTCTGATTTTGGGGGGGGTAAGGTTGCAAATCACCATGCTCATCTTTCCCTGCCTATTGCAGCTAAGGTAAGCAAGAAAAGGCCCTTTTGTAAGGAAGAAGGATTTGAGGAACAACCACTCAGGTTTTGGTGCTCACTACCGAACGAGGTGGGGGTTTCCAAGAGGTTTCGGAGGGAGCTGCGGGTGTGCTCGGACTTTCCCTGCCCCCGGGGGTGCCCTCTCGGGGACAAACCCTGTTCGGTCGGGATGCGGGAACGTGTCCGGAGCTCTCCCCGCAGCACAGCGATGTGCCAGCCGCGGGGCCGGGCTGCGAGCAGCAGGGAACGCTGTCCCCGTCCGTGCCCAGCCCGGCGGGGCCGCGGCCGCCCAGGAGAGGGAGCCCGGCGGCCGCGGCTGCGCCGGGAGCGGGGGCTGCGCCAGG
>VZRL01002157.1:122793-226161 GCA_013397895.1 Origma solitaria
GCCGCCGCTGCCCCGGGTGGCGGTGCCTCGCCCCGCGGCCCCTCCCGAGCATCGCCCGTCGCGGGGGCGCGGGGCCGCTACTCACTGTCCGCATCGGTGCGCCGAGCGCGGCTCGGGCAAAGTGATCCCGTGTGCGCTAAACTCCAGCCGAGCCGCTCCCGGAGCCCTGCTCTGCCTCTCGCCCCGGCTCTCCGGGACGCTATTCCCCAGGAAGGCAGGAGAAGCTGCTCAGAAGAAGCGGCGCCCGAGCGAAGATGTTAGAGGAGGCGAAGGGGGGTGGCTTTTTGCCCGCTGCGCGCCTCCATGCCTGTCATTCCCTTGTGTTAATCCTTTAGGAAGGAGTCGCCAGGCAGACAGAGCGTTCCTGGAGGGGCGATGCCGCCGAGCCCTGCCCCGGGCAGAAGGAAGCCGGGAGATGCGCGGCCCGGGGCGGGCTGCGGGAGAGTGTGAGGAGCTGCCTCCGCCTGCGCCTTTCCGAGAGGGAAAAAGCATGGTTAGCGCTGGACCCGATCCCTGGAGCGCAGCCCCGCTGAGCAGGAGGTGGGATTATTCCGGAGTAGTTATGGAGAGCTATAACCTGGCAGCGGAGTGTTAAAGCGACTCGTCCCTGCTGGAAGAGGAACCATTGCGGGCATCGCCGGCGCCGTGGCCGAGGGAAGCTCACTCGGGTCCTTCGCCTGCTCTCGCCTGTTTCTTCATCCGGCAAACGACAGAAGACAAAACTGGTAATCGGCTCTTGCCAGTGTTGGGAATACCGTGCCTTTTGCCTGGGATGGTTTGCCCTGATGTGCCGCTTCAACGGGATGTACAAAGTGCGACTGGGACTGATGCGGCCAACAAAGTTTGCGGAGTGATCAGCAGGGGCCGTGGGATGGAGGGAGCTGGGCACACACCAGCAGGGTCCGTCACGCACGGTCCGACAGCACAGACCTGCTGCTCCCTTGAAAACTAACTCCTGATGGTCCAACTCTTATTTCTCCCCTGCCAATTCACACTTTCAGGGAAAAAAAGCCACATACACGATGCAATGCAGTGTTCCTGTGTTGGTTTTGTATATAAGATTTGCTATGCAATTCCAAAAGTAAAACAGGAGGAGAGACGGCCCTGCATCCCAGAGCAAGCAGAGAATCAGAGGTGAAAGGTAGGAGCCAGCATTTCTTGTTTAAGTCAAACTAAATAACCTGAGCTACTTCTTACTGAAAACCTTTTAAACACACCTACTGTATGTTTACTTGTCTTGTCTTGGAAATGTAAACCAGTTTGAAACAAAGTGAAGGTTTGCTTTCTGATACTGCCGAGAAACAGAGAACTGGTGCATTTTGTAACAGGAATGCACCGAGGAGGAAGGATGGAGTGTTTCATCAGTGAGACATTTAGGGAAGTAGAGAAAAGGCACCTTGTCTAATACGCTTCAGTAAATATGAAGGGCTGGTGCAGTGGACACTGGAAACACTCGATCAATAGTCTATTTAAGTGGGAATAGATGCAAGCATGGAAAAGTGATTGCTTTGCAGTGTGTGGGGTGTGTTTGCAGAGGACAGCAGCAGAACATTTACAGGTGAGCAGTCTGAGTTAGGCTACTCCATGCCGGGGTGGTGCAGTGAGTTTCTGAAGGGATTGCTAAAAACCCCTGTTTGTGGGGTGGACTGCGTTTGTTCATTTTCAGTTCCTGCTCATAGAGCTTTCAGGATGTTGTTCAGGATGATTCAAAGAGGGTGAGGTCCGTCTGGGGGCGAAGGAACTGTAGGAAAGGACCTTTGGTCCGTTTAGTGATGAGTAATTAATGGACGTCTGATTGATCTCTGCAAGGAAAGGAGTTGATGTCGTCATGAAAATCATGATATGATTTTCCCTCAGGAGAAACTATGGCTTGGAACGACACCACTATGGACGGGGAAGGGTTGCTGGTGGAAAGGGACTCCTCTTCCTTTCGGATCCTCACGGGCTGCTTCCTCTCACTCCTGATCCTCTCCACGCTGCTGGGAAACACGCTGGTCTGCGCAGCTGTCATTAGGTTTCGCCACCTCAGGTCCAAGGTGACCAACTTCTTTGTCATTTCCTTGGCCGTGTCAGATCTCTTAGTGGCAGTTTTGGTCATGCCTTGGAAAGCTGTGGCCGAGATCGCCGGTTTCTGGCCTTTTGGTTCATTTTGCAACATCTGGGTGGCCTTTGATATTATGTGCTCAACAGCCTCCATCTTAAACCTCTGTGTTATTAGCGTGGACAGATACTGGGCCATCTCCAGCCCTTTTAGGTACGAGAGGAAAATGACCCCCAAGGCAGCCTTCATCATGATCAGCGTGGCGTGGACTTTGTCCGTGTTGATCTCCTTCATCCCAGTGCAGCTGAACTGGCACAAGGCTACAACCACGAGCTTTTTGGACTTCAATGCCAGCTTACAGGGTGTAAGCATGGACAACTGTGATTCTAGCCTAAACAGGATGTATGCCATCTCCTCTTCTCTCATTAGCTTCTACATCCCCGTGGCCATCATGATAGTCACCTACACCAGGATATACCGGATTGCTCAGAAGCAAATCCGGCGCATCTCGGCTCTGGAGAGAGCAGCAGTGCATGCCAAGAACTGCCACAACCCGGGCGGCAACAGGAGCAGTATGGACTGCCAGCAGCCAGAGAGCAACTTCAAAATGTCCTTCAAGAGGGAAACAAAGGTGTTAAAGACTCTCTCGGTGATCATGGGGGTGTTTGTGTGCTGCTGGTTGCCATTTTTTGTGTTGAACTGCATGATTCCCTTCTGTGAGCCCACCCAGCCGTCCAAGGGAGCAGAGGCTTTCTGCATTAATTCCACCACCTTTGACGTTTTTGTATGGTTTGGATGGGCAAATTCTTCCCTCAACCCCATCATTTATGCCTTCAACGCTGATTTCCGGAAGGCATTCTCCACCCTGCTGGGCTGCTACAGGCTCTGCCCGATATCTGGCAATGCCATTGAGACTGTCAGCATTAACAACAACGGGGCAGTGGTTTTTTCCAGCCAACACGAGCCCAAAGGGTCCAGCCCCAAAGAGTCTAATCTGGTTTATCTGATTCCACATGCAATTATCTGCCCGGAAGAAGAACCTCTTAAAAAGGAAGAAGAGGGTGAACTGTCAAAGACCTTGGAGAAAATGTCTCCAGCACTGTCGGGTATCTTGGATTATGAAGCTGATGTTTCTTTGGAAAAGATCAATCCCATTACACAGAATGGGCAGCATAAAACCTGAACAGTAAGGTTTACTCAGCAACGCCTAATGGTGTATATTGTCATAATCCTTTTGGGAAATAAAAAAAAGAGATAGACAAGATTTTTTTGGTAAGAAACTAAGCTCTAAGGGAGAAAAATGCACATTTACACCAAGCCCAGAACTAATTTTCCTGGCATTCAGAGCAAATTTAACATTTCCAACAATAAACAGGAAAAGATACTGGAAATTGGTTATCAAAACGGATGTTCAACTGTACTGTTCATACTGAGGAAAATCTACAAATTGAGATACAGTGCAGTTATAAAGAAAATGTTTTTTATTCTCGGTACAGAGAAACCAATTTCTAGCTAAAAGTGAGGCGAAAGATAAATGTTGAGTATTTAAAGATTAATGTTTACTAGAAGTTAAAAGATTGCTGTGTCTTGTGATAGTGGGTGTTAACAGGTCCTAATTAAAGACTGAGGGATTGTAAAGGTAGGTAGATGCCTTCTTAAAATTATTTCTGACAAATAATTGAGCCTTATAATGAGAATGGTTATTTTTAAAGCTTTGGGAAGTAATATGTTGATACTGGTTTTATTTATTTATTGTTTTAAATTGATATTTTTCATATGTTATAACAGATCTAGCTTTATTTATGTTGTTTAAGATGTCTAAATAATGGGATATTTTTGGCGTGTCATAACTGCATTTTGACCAGTCAACCAGTCAGCACTTTATTACAAGCTCTGATAGTCTGGAGAGCTGGTGAGGGGATCGGAGGAATGTTAAGAAGCTCAGCAAGAAATGAAGGAATCAACAAAACCGATGCTGTGTGGAGTTCGTTTGCTTGTGGGCTTTTTTTATTTTTAAGTGAGATTTCTTTCAAAAGATAGGACCAGAGTTGACTGAGTCGCGAATTCTCTTCCCTTCTAGAATTAAAAGAAATTGCTGCTATTTATTTTTCAAAAGTTTCATGTTCCGGAGACTTTGCTAGAATGTCAAGTTTGTGGATCTGTAAATACCTTAAATATGACTACGACCTTAAGAAGAATCCAGTTTGGGAAGGAAAGCTTCTTAGATGACAATTCTTAGTAGGTAGTGTTTTGTATTTATGTAAGATAAAACAGCTTTCTCAGACTTTTCTTATTTCAAGTCTTGGATATCTTTTCTGAACAAACGCACTGGGTTATAATGGTAGGAAGGATGCCAAAACCTCGTTATCAGCGGTGTTCCTGCAGGACCACCCGGACCCTGCTGTCTGTCTGCTCCTCTATCACAGTCAGAATTCGATCCTGAGGTACCTGGTGCTTTACTCTGGGAGCTGGGAGGACATTACACTTTAGTAATTGCCATGTCAATAGTCCAATCAATAAGGAATAGTGCCTCATTACCATTTTGGATTAACACATTTCTAAATACGGATGGAACTGCAGCCCCCATCTCAAAATCTTCCTGAGAACTCCAAAAACGTTGCCAATGTTTAATTAAAAAAATCCTGCTACTTTTCCACTGTCCTTCCCTGCTGCTTTCCCTCTGTAATGCCAAAAGCAATCAGTGAGCATTAGCAACAGGAACATTGGGTGTTAATATTCAGCAGCATTCAGAGAAATCTATTTCTTTTCTGAATGGGAGGAAATACCCTTTGGAGCAACTTTTTCGTAACATATATTAAAAAAAAAAAAAAGTGTTGTCAGGAAAAGAGAACTGAGAGCAAAAAAAAAAATTTAAAGTCTAACAAACTATATACATCCTGCATCAGGTCTGTGTATTTATGTATTGTGAATGTTTTCATAATTTTATTGCCTGTATGCTGCTTTCATACATATAATAAAATTATTTTGTGAACAGAAGGTCAAATAAAACAATCTACATTGCATTTATTAAATACATGCTGTTTTTTGGCAGTTGTATTGATCATGTTGGAGGGAAGGATTGTTCCTTTTTTTTCCCATTTGCCCTTATTTGGGATCACACCCATGAGGCAGATGGGAATTTCTGTTAGAAGCAGAGAAAAACCTCCCTGCTAGAGACCACTGAGCCCTTCCTGTAAACTAGGATTTGAAAGCAGTAAAAGCAGTTTGGAAACAGCCACTCTCTGCTTTAAATGTGTAAAGCTCGACCTACTGGTAACTTTTATTTCAAAGATTGTTTTTTGCCTTGGTGTAACTGCACAGTGAATTTGGTTTATAGCATGTTTTTATTGTTGTTTTTCCCTTTTTATTTTTCTGAAGCTGGGGAGTACTCTCAAAGCCTGGTACAGCCCCACTGCTGGTGTCTGATTTTTGGAGCAAAATGAATCATTTCAGCAGTGAGGTGGTGGTGGGTGCAGCTGAGGATCGCTCTGTTCTGGCAGCTCTCTGCTTTTGCCTCTGTCAGCACATTCATTTTGAGATGAAGACGCGAATCTACATGGTCACTTCTGCCTCGAGCAGCACCAGCACGGCCAGTCCAGCATCTGGGGCTGGAGCTGGTGCAGGAGCTGTGGGAATGCCCAGGTCCCCCTCCCTGGTGCTCCTGGGGGTCAGTGGAGCAGCAGGTCTGAGGCAGACCTTGCATGGTGATAATGCCTGATTTTTTTTGGGGGTGCCTTTGAGGAATTACTTTGTTTCTTTAAAGGTACGCAGGCCAAAGAGGAAGTTCTGTGATTTCTTTCAAAACTCCCAGCAGCCTGATATAAAAGCAAAACACAAAATACGATTTAAGGAGATTGTGTAAAGCAAGGTGCTGTTTTTGCATGAGTTCACAGGGGATGATTTGTACTCTATAATAAATGGTTGCTCTGCTTGACCAGGAGCTGTCACAGAACCTCCCTCCTTGAAGAAGGATCTGAGTTTCAGGAGGCTCTGTGAAGTTTGGGGAAGTTCTGCTGCTGTTGCTGCTGGGAGTGTCCCTTCAGTGTGAGAGGCTGGGGAAACACTTTCATTACTTTATTTGATTGTTCAAATTGATTGTAATTTAAATCTCATTCGATTTAAATTAATTTTTACTTCTGTCTCCTTTTCCTTCCATACGTTTTAGAATAACGTGAATTGGCCTTGGTCGTCATTTACCGAAATACTCTTTGTTTTCCAGCCTTCCCAGCAAGTTTCTCTACCTGTCCTCTCTGCTGTTCCCCCATTACTGCCAGCGCCTTTCTGTCACCTTGTTTGGCTTTATTTGCCCCAATAATCCTTTGCCTGGAAGAAAGTCCAATTAAAATCCTTCCCGCCAGCCCAGCCAAGAGCCCCCTTCCCACAGCCTGCTCCCAGAAATGCCTCTCTTACCTGCTGCAGAGCCCGGCCACCAGTGTCAGGGGTGACTAGAAGGGACAGCAGCAGGCACCTGCCAACCGCTGCTCTATTTATGTGCCGAATTTATTGCTCAGAAGCTGCGTTACCTGCCCTGCGCCTGCTCCCCGCTGCTCAGAACCAGTGCTCTGCTGGAGCTACTGCTCACACCAATGTCAGGGTGCACCCCGGGGGCTGGAGCAGAGCCAGGCCCTCGCTGGGCTGTGTGCAGCTGATAGCAGCAAAGCAATGGGGTTTGGCTGGAGTAGCCTGGGAGTAGCCTGGGAGGAGCTCTGGCTGTTCTGCCCTGGTAGGTGGCTGCTGCTCTGGAGGATGAGCGGCAGGAACTCACTTCTGAGAACATCTTGCCTGAGACAACTTCAGCCAATTTGGTAGAGCACCTCCCCAGGAAGGCTTTTTCTCACCATGTGTTGCAATGAGTGGCTGGGCAGAGGCAGAGCCATGGAGGAGCAGTGAAGTGCCAGGACACCGGAATGTCACTGCTCCCACCGGGACAGTCCCCACGTCTACGCCGTGGGCACCAGGCTCTTTCCTCCCTGCCCTGCTCATGCTTTTCTCCCTGCCCTGCTCACTCTTCTCTCCCTGCCTTGCTCACACTTTTCTCCCTGCCCTACTCATGCTTTTCTCCCTGCCTTGCTCACACTTTTCTCCGTGCCTTGCTCATGCTTTTCTCCCTGCCTTGCTCACACTTTTCTCCCTGCCTTGCTCATGCTTTTCTCCCTGCCTTGCTCACACTTTTCTCCGTGCCTTGCTCACTCTTTACTCCCTGCCTTGCTCATGCTTTTCTCCCTGCTTTGCTCACACTTTTCTCCCTGCTTTGCTCATCCTTTACTCCCTGCCTTACTCATGCTTTACTCCCTGCCTTGCTCCCCTCCAGCAGCGTTTTCCTCTGCAGAGTGAACCTCGCTCTGTCCCTCTCCCATGACAGGACATGAATGAAAGGTTACCTGCAGATAACCTAGTGAACCTTTTATTCTGGCGTTGCTTCCTCGTGACTGAAAGTATTTTTCTGTTGGTGGATGGAAGAGGTTAATAATTCACCTGATGGCCTTGATGAAGGAGCTGTTTGCAGGGAATGAGCCGCAATCACCAGATTAAATCTGAATACATTTCTGCCTTCCCTCGTCAAGCATTTTATGCTGATTGGAGTTTTTAACTTAACAAAGCGTATGAAAGATAGAGGATGAGCAAGAAAATGCCTTTGCTGAGGTACAGATTTAATGACACAGTTATTAGGAGCCAGTTCTGGGTTTTTTTCAAATCAATAGCTTTCAGAAGCAACTAAATCTGATTGAAATCTCAAAAACCTGCTATGATTAGTATCTTGAGATGCAGATTATTCCAGTAATTATTTTGTTTTCTAGTGTAATGATAGCAGAGTATGTTCCTAGCGATGAACATGTGGCCACACAATCAACGTGACTTAAACAAGGAACACTGTGGCATTTATTCCATAGCTTTTAAAAGGTGGAAATACAAATCCAAGCAGTTCTTGCACTGGTGTGTCACAGTAGAGGTGGTCTGTGGACCAAGTGTTGGGCTCCAGTCTTGGATGAGGTGATGATCGCATCTTGAAGGGAGAGTTTGATGCTCCTGCCGTACCCCAGAGCTCAGAGCTGGGGTTGCACTGCACCCTGAAAGTCTGGAGAGCTGGTGAGGGGATCGGAGGAATGTTAAGAAGCTCAGCAAGAAATGAAGGAATCAACAAAACCGATGCTGTGTGGAGTTCATTTGCTTGTGGGCTTTTTTTATTTTTAAGTGGGATTTCTTTCAAAAGATAGGACCAGAGTTGACTGAGTTGCGAATTCTCTTCCCTTCTAGAATTAAAAGAAATTGCTGCTATTTATTTTTCAAAAGTTTCATGTTCCGGAGACTTTGCTAGAATGTCAAGTTTGTGGATCTGTAAATACCTTAAATATGACTACGACCTTAAGAAGAATCCAGTTTGGGAAGGAAAGCTTCTTAGATGACAATTCTTAGTAGGTAGTGTTTTGTATTTATGTAAGATAAAACAGCTTTCTCAGACTTTTCTTATTTCAAGTCTTGGATATCTTTTCTGAACAAACAAACGCTCTGGGGTTGCACTCCAGCCTTTCCCGAGGGATCTGCCGAGCCCTGTGCTGGCCCTGCCCAGCCATCACTGCCAGCGTCTTTCTGCAGATGGAATTTGGAGGCTGAACATGTAAATTGAGTGTACAATGGTTGTTTAAGAGCTGTTTTCATGTTGGTTGTTGTTACAGTCACGGTCAGGGTGAAACAGCAAAGTTCTGCCATGCTTGGTTTTATTTGATTTCTAGGAAAAAGCTCTGGGCAATGATGCAGGAGAAAGCTGCTGGCCCTGCTGAGCTGATAGCCATTGCTTTTCTATGCCAATTGCCTTTCCCTTTTGTTTATCTCCCTTTTCCAAGAGGGATGTTCCTGTTGGTTCTTTGCTGAAGGAGTTTCCTCAGTGCCTTGGTGAAGGATGGCAGGAGGTGTAAATTCAATGAGAAGAAACCCAAACCAAACCAAAAAATCAAAGTGTTGTTTGTGTCTCTAATTTTTTACATTTTCAAAATTATTTCCTTTATTTTTGGACTTGACTTTACAGTTTACTTAACTTTACAGTTTGCAGATTTTTACAACTCAGATCTTTGGTTTGAATTGACTGACAAGGAAGTTCAACATTAAAAAGAAAATGAAACAGGTTAATGTGACTTGCATTAGACAATTGGATTGGTAAAAATCTTTTCCTGCTCCCATCCCCTGATTTTCAGATAACAAAATTCCTATTAATTTCACGTTTTCCTAAGACAAGGGAATTTTTTTGAGAGCTTGAAAGAAGAGAATGAGGGAAATATTTGCTTCCCAGCTTGTCCTTCCACTGATTCAAGGTGAGGAATCAAACATTTCACTGACCTATGACACCATTGCAAAGTTTCTCTTAATTTCAGAGGGAATTATGGATTCAGACACGAAGGCATTTCCCTCTGTTTTCATTTTATTTCTGTGTTAATAATGGAGTTCTCAATGGTGCCAAGTTCTTAGTGATTTGGATGCCACTCTGTGTTGGTACCAATAATCTATTTTCATGTGCAGTTCATACACAACATCCATCATCCTCAATGAAAGGATTGAGGAAGTGTGCGGAAGGGACAAACGCTGAAGTTAAATGAGAATCTTTTTGTTACAGAAGCAGGAGATGATCCAGGCCTTTATCACCTGCATTAAAAGGACAAACTTGTCAGGACTGATGGATTTTCCATGCCAGCAGTTTGTGCCAGACAGAGGAAACGTTAAAAAAAATTGTGAAAACACATTTTGAAATTGCATCGCAAAAGTGTTTTAAATTATGATAAAAAAAGATTTAATGATGCCGTTATGTACTTTTTCACTTTTCTTGTTCACTCAGCGTTTGTGGATATTTCTGGTGTAATGATTTCAGAGTTGTACAAACCATCCAGTTGCTTTTCTGTGCTTGTATCAGACTTTGATAAGGATTTGTGTTTTCAGCTGAACAGACTCTGCTTCAGCAGCTCCTGCAACCTCCTGGCACCTCCTGGAACCCTGAATCCCACGAGATCTGTTGGGATGTGGGACAACAGTGAAAGGAGCCCCCTGGAAGTGGCTGCTTTTGAACAGTGGGAAATTATTTTTGAGCAAAAAAAAAGCATTTTCTATTAGTATCTATTTTGTAGGTCCAAAACCTAATCAATATTCATATTTTTGCTGATTTATTTGCAAATAGTTTGAGTTCATTTTCTCAAAGGCAAGATTTACAGCTTAAAGGACAGCAGTATTTCTGAACTGAGAAAGATTTTAACATGATAATAGTTAAAATGTCAGAAAAAGTTTAATTAAGTGTCATTACAATCTTTATAAAGTAGAACATTTTTAGTGCATTTTGTTCACGTATGACATTCTTCAAAAAAGAGAACAATTGCTGATGAGAACAGTTTAATGCAGAAACTTCCAGTCATATTGCCTACTTATTTGAGAGGACAAAATTCAGTGATAGGGAGCTCTGGGATAACGTGTGGCATGAGTAAAAGCCTTTCTAGCAAATAGTGTAGGCAGTCACATTAAGACATTTAGTAATTTCATTTGTGCTGTTTAGTTCCCCTCGTCATAAAATATTGATTATATTTTAAAAAATTGATGAAATGAGTATGTGAAGGTAACTTTCATTATAATAGGTGTAATTAATTGACCTTTTGCTGGGATTCTCAATGGACTTTTACCCTTTTAAGTGGCATTTTTGTACCCAGGCTACAGCAGAGGCAATCCTGCCCTCTGTGACTGTCTTGCTGCTTTTCAGCAGGAGCAAATTCCTTCTTCCCCCTTCGCTGTCTTTAATGCACATTCACTCCTTCAGCCTCTTTATCCTTTACTAATTAGGATGAAGTGAATTGTAGGAATGTGCTGAACAGGTTTTGTGTGACAGCACCAGAAGCTGTGTGAGCCCAGCCAGTCCCTCTGGGAGCAGTGCCCACCCTTGGGACATCCCTGGCACTCACAGCCGTGCAGGGATGAAGGATCCCAGGGGTTCTGTGTGTTGGGATCGCCCCGCTCACATCCCGAGGTGAACGCTGCACATTTTGGGGTGGGACAGGGAGAGCCCCCTCGCTGAATTGACCGAGGCATTCTCAAAAAAGGCCTAAAAATCAGAAAGTTCATACCCCTTGGTCAGTGACTGAACTTAACGCCTGGAATCCCTTGGTCAGTGACTGAATTTAACCCCTGGAATCCTGCTCTCCGGTGCTTCCATCTGCTCTTCCCAGCTCAAAAACCACTGGCAGAAATTGATTTTATTTTGCAGTATTTACCCAGCTCTCCCCTCCATTTTGACATGCGATTGAAGTAAAGACCCAGCTGTGCAATAAAAGTAAAGAGAATGTGAAGTTATCCATCCTGGCACCCAGGAAAAGAACCCATCAGAGAAGGGCTGGATTCCCACCCCTTTGACAGGGCTGTAAGGCAGGAAAAGCATAATTTTGTGCTGAGTGAGAGTGAGGAGCCCAAGTGGGATCTCACCCATGGCAGAGCCCATCCATTTCCACTCCAACAAGAACACCCTGGAGGAAAAACTTTGCACACCACAGGCTGCAATCGATGGAGTGCTCAATATTTCCTTCACTTCCCTTTTCAGAATGACTGGTGATTCCTCTCCACGTCCATTTGCTACCAGGGCTCCAAGTTAAGTGTAGGAAAGAGTCACCAGTAAAAGCCTCTGGGGTTCATAGTTCAGCTGCGGGGGAAGTGTGGGTTGTTTGGGGAGAAAATACACTTTTCCTTAAAATGGAAGAGCTTCACTGCTAATTTAGTTTATTATTTAATTTTTTATTTTATTCAGTTTTATAAAGTGATATTATTTTACCACTTTCCCTTGCTCACAACTGACACAAAATCATTCCTAAATGTTAATTTCATATGTGCCTTATGTAATATTTTAAAGCTACAAACAGCTGTAGATAATAAAGGCCAGCTCACTTGTTAAGGTGAGCAAAAACAATGCTCCAGAAACAACGCCCAGGGAAACCTGGAGTCACTGTGCTGAAAAGAAAGGTAACATTAGGAAGAAGAAGCTGTTTCTGCCCTCTGAAGTGAGGATTTCCCTTGCCTGGCCTGGATGTCTTGTTTTATTACAAAGGACTCCCTTAATTTGCATTGTTTTGTAATGTTGCATCTTTTTTTAGCAGCGAGTCGATGTTTAGTTGTATCTGTAACTCAAGGGCACTAAACAGACTGTAATTGTTTCAGCAGCTGAATTAATCAAAATGCTCCTTGTATTTTAGTTCCTTAAGGACAAGACAAGAGTGCCAGGCAACGCTGCAGAGAAGATTCTCAGTGTTTAATTTCCCTCTGGGGCACGTGTGGGTCACAGCCTGCGCCGATTGTGTGGGCACAGCTCAGGCTGTCGCTGCCATAGACACTCCATGGAAAAAAGATATGGGAGAATATACAAATTAATAGGCCTCATGGTCACCACAGGGAGATCAGGGGATAGTCACAGTGCTGGGACTAAAACACTGTGATTTCTGTGACTGTTGTTCCAGCCAGCGTCCTGTGAGGAGCTCGGCCTGTCGGGGAGGACGCGGCTCCCGCTCGCTCCAGCAGGCTCAGGGTGAGATGCCTTTTCATGCTTTCATTCCAGCGTGTTCCAATCCATCACATCTGTCTCAGTGGGAAGCTGAGATGGGAGGAACATCCACGAGGAGCTTTAAGTGTTGCTTTCAGAGAGTCATTATCATTTGTCAGTCCTGGAGGAGCTGCTGCTATCACACAGCGCCTGCATTTGTGGGGTTGGGTTCAGTTTGGTCTGAAGGTCATCCTAAAGCTCCCCACCTTATCTTCATTACAGCTGGCACACTGTGCCCCTCGCTTTTTACAAGGGGAACAGTTTCAAACTAAAAGAGAGACGTTTTAGATTAGATATTGAGAAAAAGTATTTGCTCAGAGGGTGGCAGGGCCCTGGCACAGAGCAGCTGTGGCTGCCCCTGGATCCCTGGCAGTGTCCAAGGCCAGGCTGGACAGGGCTTGGAGCAGCCTGGGACAGTGGGAGGTGTCCCTGCCCATGGAATGAGATGGAATGAGATAATCTTTAAGGTCCCTTCCAATCTAAACTATTCTGTGAATCTGTGATAGGCTGGCATCCCAAACAGCTTCTGTTTCCTCTGTTCCTTTCTGAAATCAGCCTCTCCCATAAAAAAAAGTCGAAAAGAATTGCCTGTAGCAATCCTTGAACCCACAGTTTGTGGGGACAGGGTCAGCTCGTCCTGAATGCTCCCTTTTGAGGAGATGGAGACGTTCCCACCCACGGCTGATGGGTGAGGGCTGAAGTGTGGGTGCTACCCAAACACCCTGCCCGTGGTCCCTCCTGTCCCTCCTCCTCCAGGGACAGCTCCCATCCACCCCTGGTGATAAACCACTGCTCGGAGCTGCTGAGGGATTAACGAGGCTGCCCGAGTGCATCCCGGGTGGGCAGAGATATTTAAAGAAACGTGGTGATTTCAGGAGACAAATGTTCCCAATCCCATCCCACGGACTCTCCATTTCCTCCCTCAGCGCTGATGGAGAGGGCACCCACAGCCTCTGCCCCCAACTCTGCCCACACCCCCTCCCTGTTAGCTCCATGGCTGCAGCTCAGAAATTTCAGTGGAAGCCTTGATTTTATCCATTGTGCAGCCAAAATTAGGCCAGCAGTGCTGCCAAGAGGCACACTTTTTTGGTTTGATACGTGGAGGATGCATTTTTAATGCTCTAAGTGCTGTTCTCTGCCATTGGACTCCCATGTGATGCAGAGCTGCAGTCAGAGCCCTGCAGAAAAACAACATTTGCTTCCAAGCAGGATGATGGAGAAAAACACAACGAATAATATTTTTTCATTAAAACTGAAAAATATTACTTTTAACTGGCCAGCTTCTGACCTTTCTCAGATCTCAGCTGCCAGGTAGTAATTCTGTCTTGTGAGGTTAAAACTGGAGTAAGAACAATTTTCTAATCAAAACAAATGTTTACCACTGCAGGAAAATTTGTGTGTCTAGACATGGGCACCAACCTTTCAGTTAATATTGAGAAACATTATTTTATTTTCTTTCATTGTGGTCATGCTGTGAACTACTCCCTAATTGTAGAAAAGCCTTATGATTAAATGTGCAGGCTTGCGAAATCTTAATTCTGAACTGGGCAGAGGAGTTTCAATACTGAAAACCACCCTCCAAAAAATCCCAAACTTCCTCCCCACCAATGCAGAACTTGCTGTGAGGTGGAAAAAAAATGTATTTCATTCTGGGCCATCTGTGATTCCTTTCAGCAATACCTATGAAGGTGAGAGATTTTCTGATTTACTTCCTGGTCACACCTAGAAAGGTGAACAATGAGCCAAAAAATGAATGAGTCCCCTGAAACAGAGTCGCATAAAATGAGGATGTTTGTTGGAGGACAACAAGTTAAGCAAAATGTAAGCAGTAAAATTGTTCCATTTTTTGTGCTTTTTGTTCTCCTCAGCCAGGAGCAGGAGGAGGGAGCTGGATGTGGCTGTGACACAGCACACAGACATTCAAATGTGCAATTCCCCAACTCCTGTCTCGTGGCGAGCGCTGGGAGCAGCTCTCCCATGTGGGATTAGCGTGGAGAGCATCTGGTTAACTTGATTGTGTCATTTGGAGCTGGATTAGAAAGGAGCCCAGGCAATCCCTGCTCTGCCCGGGAGCACTTTCTAATCAGCGAGTTCAGGGCAAGGGACGGTGCCAGATGAGCAGCCACTTAAATCCTGGTGCGTCCTGGAGCATGCAGAGGGCAGGGTGTGTGATTACAAAGGTCTGGACAACTGATCTCTTTCTGGATTAATGCAGAAGATGTTTCAGGAGAGAAATGCAGAGGAATGAAGCCTCTTGAGCTCTGAGGAATCTCAGATTTTTCGCAGTCTGAGTTTATTGTGTTTTCCATGTGAGGGCATGGTTACATGTCTATGTTCATTTGAGACAGGAGCCTCTCTCTCAGCGAAATTGTACATTTGAAATTCTCCCATCAAGCAAAATGCAATTGGCTTCGTGCCCTGTTTCCTGCTTAGCAGAAGAAACATTTCCTCCTGTGGGGATGCATTAGCAGGGAAGAGGCTGCACATACTGAGAAGAAATGCTGGAGTCACTTGGGGACAAATGTTGATCTATTACAGCTGAATAAATCCACGGGAATATAATTTACTCCCTGGGATTTGCATTAGATTTATCCTGGCATATATGAGATCTCAGAGTCCCTCTGCTGATTAGCACGAAGCGATTCGGGTGAGACCCAGACCACCTTAAGTCTGTCTAATCTTTCCATCAGAAGACCCTTTTTTTTCACTCACTTATCTCTTTGCTGAGCCTCAGCCTTTGGAGAGAGATTTTTCTATGCTGGATCTGTGCCTCAGGCAAACCTACAAACTTTTAAAGTGTCAGTCACAGCAGTGAAGTCAATGCAGCGTAAGAGAGCAGGAGAAAAGGAAATTTGTGTTTCCCACGTGAAAATTTGGGGCTGCTGTGAGGGGAAGCTCGAGGGTTGCCGTGTTTGGAGCGAGGGCAGACACTTCTGCAGGTGGCTGGGTCTAGAGGTGCCTTCTGTTGGATTTTGCTGTTCCATCAGGGAAAAATACCCCTGAACTTCAGCATTTTTGGTGCCTCTGAAACTATCTCACCTCGTGTGTGCTTGGAAATGTGTGGGCACCTCACAAAAAAACCTCACCACTCCACCAGATGTGCTCCTTCTCCTTCCACCTGGATCCCAGCTCACCTCCACTGAGCCTTTAACCTTCTCTAAGAAGTCTCCAATTTTTAAACTAAAAAAAGAGAGAGGTTTCATTTGTGTTTTTAAAATCTTTGATAAAAGGATACAGCAGAATGTGAGAAAGTGAAGATATTGTTAATCCCTTGCTTCCATGAATGTGTTTAATGAAAATTGTGTGCCCAAGGTGATTCCAGCACTGCCACCCTGGAAAGGAGAATCAGCAGAAGTCTTTCCTATTAAAGCTGGCACAGCTTGAGAGGACTTAGGCAATAGAAAGAAAAAGGAAAACGAGCAGCTGGAAGTTCAGCTCACATTGAGGCAAAAAATGGGAAAGAGACATGAGGAATTTGGTGAATTTGCAAAAAAAAGAGTCGTGTCCCACTCATAACGTGTGGCTGACAGCACAGAGCGGTGCTGGGGAGTTGCTGCTCCCACTTGTGATGCCCAGACCTGACTCCAGAAGGTTTCCTTGGGCAGAATCGTGGGGGAAAACAATCCCAAAAGGCTGTCAGCCTGCACTGCTGGAATTCACACCAATTTTGCCTCAGACTAACAACATTCCCGAGTCGTGTTCCCAGCCCACCACGAGGAGAGTTTCTGCTGTCTGCCTTTAGGTCTGACACAGGCAGGAATTGAAGCAGGAATTTGCAGCAGGAATTGCTGGCAGCAGCTTTGCAGGATTGCATGGTCGTGCGGAATGCTGTACATTTTAAATAATCTGTGATATTAAGACACAAAATCTGCCCTGTTTGTTATGAGGATCTCTGAAGAGGAATTTTGATGATGAGTACTGTACAAAGTGGTCTGAAATAGAAGCAAGCTGCATTCTGGCTCTGTGTTCCAATTAGATGTGGCCTTTTTGAGGGACTGAAATGAGTGTGGAGAGGGGGGAGAATTGTTTAAATTATTTTTATGCCTGTAGGCATCATAGTTGTTTCTTTTTTCTCAACTGACTGAAAAAACCCACTTACATGACCCTGTTTTCCTAATGATCCCATCGACTTTCCAAACCCAAGCTTAAGGAAAGCAATTAAATTGCTGATATTTGTCTGAGCCCAAAAAAGCAGAATCCCTTACAATTCTTATGTCACAGGAATTGAGAGGCAACAAAAACATGGCAGCTCCATAATTTGGTTTTGCTGACATGCTCAGGCAATGAGCGAGACATCTTGCAGGATATGGACAGGATCAAAGAAATATTTTTATTACCAAAACTGAATGACAAATCCACAGCTCCTTTACACAATTCATTTCCCTTTCAAGTATCCAGGGCTTTTGATGGAGCTGACGGAAGGGAGAAAGACAGGATGTGCTTAGACTGAGGAGTTGAGTTTGTCTGAAAGAATCTAAAAACGGTTTTATTTTCATTTTCTGGAAAATCTCAGAAGGAACAGGCACGTCAGTTCACAGAATCACAAATCACAGAATAAGCTGAGTTGGAAGGGCCCCACAAGGATCGAGTCCAACTCAGCCCTGCATAGGACAACCCAACAAATTCCACTGTGTGCCTGAGAACATTGAGTTCTTTTGTCTCTAGATCCTGAAAGTATTTCTTCTACCTTACTTGTGTATTTTGCTTTCTTCCTGACCAATTTCCCCAGTGTTTGAAGCTTTCTAGAGAGAAGAGAGAAAGCCTGGAAGATCTACTCCACTGCCACGTGTGCAGGATGACCTCCTGTAATAGTTTGGACATGATTTTCTTCTTTAGGCTAATGCTGGTTTACTTCTTTCACCCTAAAGCTCATGAGAAGCTTGGACAAGGAGAAAAAACCCATCCAGGCTGATGGAAAAGCTGCAGTCTCAAAGGGAGAGGAAGGAGAAGTGAGAGGACTCTGTGAGAGCATTTCCCATCAGCTGAGGGGAATTTCTGAGTCCCACGCTGTCCTGTGGGCACGGCTGGGACAGCTGTGGGATATCCTTCTGGGTGATTTGGGTGAAGCACCAACCCTTGGAGCTGCCCCTGGTCCCTCCAGCAGCAGGGACAGCCCTGGGGTTGTTGTCCCTCGCTGTCCTGCCTGTCCTGGAAGCTTTATGCACCTCGGGCAGAGCCATCAGGCTCCAGATGGTTGGGCTGGTACCTTCCAGAAGAGTCAAATCATAATTAAAAAAAGCCATATGAGTGATTTTGAGAGCAATAAGGTAATGTTGCCGTAGCACGCGGGACGTGGGATCAGAAAAGCAATCACTTTTGGAAAAGCCATTCAACCATTTAACCTTCTTAGCATCTGCGAAATCCCCTGAAATGGACTCATGGTTATTTACTGCCCCCCCATCTGTGAGGCAGACACTAATATTGTAATTGTTTTATTCCTCTTCATTCTGCTGGCAGTTAACCACTGCTTTCTGTGTTGGATAATAATAAAGCTGATGCGAGTTTTACTGTGCTCTGATACATTGCTCTCTAAACGAGAGGAGATAACTTCAGCTGAATGTCAGGCTCCAGTGAAGGAAGAAATGAACATGAAAAGCAAATAGCCCCTTGAAAGAATAGTTCCAAAAGCAGAATTTATAAGTGCACAGTGCCTGCCCATTTTTCACCAGGGTTTTGTACAGCCGCGGTGAATTAGATAGAAATTGTCACAGCTCCATTGGCTTTAATAGCACTGCACTTAAAACTGGCACCTCGTGCTGAAATGCTGTGGAATGAACAGTATTTAAATATGGCTGTGAATATTGAGAAATTGCAAAGCTGAACCTTTTTTTGCTGAGGGCCTTGAGCTTGTTGCCGCATCTCCTGTCACTCTTCACCTGTTTTTCTTGAAGAGTGAAGATCTGCTGCAAGCTTGCTCCGTTGCTCCCTGTGCAGATAGCATTGCCTTCCCTTCCATATTGTATTTTTAAATCAATTTACTGTCTTTTAACAGCATTGCTGCAGCTTGTGGGTGGGAATGAGGAGAAAGTCCCAGCTTGGACCTTGAACAAAACCTTGGTTTTGTTATGTCTGTGCTGTGGCTCCATTTCTCTTCTGCTGCTGTCCTGCTCCTGCCCTGGCCCAGGGAATGCTCAGGAAGGGTTGCTCTTAGTTAATGCAAAAAGGTTGCATGGGCAGCACTGTATTTAGAATTTCAACCTGTATTTTCGCTTTTCTTGCTCCAATTTTGTATGCCCTAGCACCCTGAACTAGCCTAACAAGATGTGTCTGTACCTCTAAAATTAGCTTGAACTATCTTTCACCTTACTCTATTTTCTCCATTATTCAGATAGCAATAGATAACTCTTAAGGGGCTTTAAAACAAATGAAGAAAAACAAATTCTCTGATTGAAATCAATTGCCCGTTGTCTGTTTATCTCATCAAGAAATGGCTGTTTTTAGGTTTGAAATATAAATCATAACATGTAGACTAAGGTGAACATCTAAAGAAAAAGGAGAGCAGCTTGTGGTTGGGCACAAGCAATAAAACAAATTTCAAATTGAGCATCCTATTTCCTGTAAATGTGCTTCTGCCCTCCACTCATGCTGGGATCTGTCCTGGGGGCCGAGTGCTCTGGCTGAGCGTTCAGATAACCACAGAAGGGAATATTTCACCACGGGGCAGCCCAGGATCTCTGTTCTGAGATGGATTTAAGGAGCTCAGGTAGGGCCGCAGGCTTGATTTGTCTCCAGAATACTCATCCGAAGGATGGCTGCCTTCAGACAGGACCAAGAGCTTGAAAAGCTAGCTGGGATGTCTGCTGGAAGATATACTCAACAAAACCAGCAATTTGTCTCTGGAACAATTTGGTGTTTGCAGTGAAGTTCACTTTGTCCTGAAAATCAGAGTCAAAGACAGGAAAGGAAGCTGGAGAGGGACTCTTTAGGAACTGTAGTGATCGGACAAGGAGTGATGGGTTCAACCTGGAAGAGGAGAAATTTAGGTTAGATAAAATAAAAAATTCTTCCCTGGGAGGGTGGGCAGGCCCTGGCACAGGTGCCCAGAGCAGCTGTGGCTGCCCCTGGATCCCTGGCAGTGTCCAAGGGCGGGTTGGCGAGGGTTTGTAGCAACCTGGGATAGTGGAAGGTGTCCCTGCCATGGCAGGGAGTTGAAATGAGATGAGCTTTAAGGTCCTTTAAAACCAAAACCATTCAGGGATTCCAATAATAGAAGTTTCCTATTGTGTGTGTAGACACACGATGGGGCTCAGACTGTTTGCTGAAAATGCAGGAAATAGCAACACACTGCGAAGGAATTCAGCAGGAAGAGAGAAGTGGATCAAGACAAAAAAGTTACTAAATTTTCCAAAAAGGGTGACGGACAGTGAATCTTTACAGTCTTGTGGAGAGAAATTAGAAAAGGACCTGAACCCAAAGAGGTCCGAGGCGGTGATGTGTGAGTCACAGGCTCAGGCACAAGCTCGAGAGGCAGAAAGAGAGCTCAGAGTTTCAGCCATCCTCTCCAGGCAGGAGTGAGTCAGGCGAGGAGACATTTGATGATGCTCCTTCCAGAGAGGAACTGGAAAATTTGCAGCGGGAGAAGAGCAGCAGAGCAGAGTGTGAGCTGTGCAGAGCCAGGGGGGAGCTCAGCCTGGGGCTGCTCACCAAAGGAGCTGCCGAGGGAGGGCTGAGGGCACAGTTCTGCCTGCTCCAGCCTCCGCCGTGCTCTCATTAGGAGGGCTGGGATAAAATCCCCATCGGATAGAACTCGTGTTGCTCTGCCCCTACAACATTTAGCCTGTTGTGTAAATAGAAAAAGAGCATTCTTGTGTCTTATTACTTGATCCACGCTCTGCTCTGGATCTTTTGGTGTTGATTTAGAGCTGATTTACTTCGTGGCTCTTTTGGATTTGGGACTGGAAACGCCCAGTGGGAGACCAGAGAGGGGCAGGGGAGCGCTGGCGCTGGAGATGCACCTGGGGCAGCACCTCAGCAATGGCAGTGCTGCTGCTCTGCCCCTGACACCTGCCTGGTGCTGCAGGAGGAGGCTGGGGCTGCATTGGTGTGCAGGAGCTGTCCTGCCCATCTTTAGGAAAGCCTGGGATAGAGGAGGCTGCTTTGGGAAAATGCAGGTTTGGAGATCAGCGCACTGAGCTCTCGCTCAACACCTCTCTGAAGGGATGGAAAGGAGAGCTCCAGGCTGAAGGAGTCACACGTGGCTGTCCAGGAAGGTTCACCAGTGCCCCTGCAGTTTGAAAGGGACAAAGTCACAAAGTCTCTCCCTGGCAGCGTCAGGCCCCAAGCTATGCGGATGGGTAGGGAGAGCTCTGCAAAGGTTTTCAATGAAACAAACGCCTCTGTCCCAGCCCGTTTGATCCCAGGGCTCTGTGCTTTCTGATCCTCAGCATGGGGAGGTCCAGCCTCACCTCCGAAGGCAGCAATTTGCCCTTCCCCTTCTCCGGAGGCCTTCAGTCCGAGCAGAACTAGAGCTGTGTCTATGTGGAACCCCTGAGATGAGTTAATGCATAAAGCAAATCCTTCAAGCCAAACCACTTTCAAAATTTCCCCCATGTCAAAGGCCTTTTAAAGTAAAGGTTTTCTTCCCTTTTCCTTCTTTTTTCCCCCCTTCCTCTCTTTTTAAGTGCCTCAAACATGCTACATTGCATAACTCCTGCTATTTTTTCAAAAATTAAAAGCCACCAGGCAAAGTGAAGCTGGTGAGTTGGGACTGGGAAGAGAATTAGGTTCTGAATTAGGTGATCCCTGGGCTGGGAGGTTGATGTCCCACCCAAAGCTACCAGCAGCAAGAGATGCTTTCTCGGGCTCTGAACCTCAACCCCTTGGTGCTGTAGGAGCTGAGGCATTTTCTGCTCATTCCACATCTGCTCCTTCCTCCCCTTTGATATGGACACATCAAACACAGCTGGATGGGCTAAGGGTGGTCTCAGAAATCAGTGCTTGTCCTCTTACACAAGCAAAACAACCATAAAAAGCATAATTTCCTATGTATGCTAACTGTACCTCTCTGGAATTTTTAGTGAGATTCCAGGCTCTGAGTCTGGATGAGGATCTCCTCCCACAGAAAATTTAAAGATAAATGATTTGATTATAGAAGCACGAATTCTTATTTAGTGTGAATATTCTCCTGAAATAGAAGAGAGAATTACAAGACCTTTTGTCTTACAAAATGAAGCTCTTTTCCCAAAAGAAGAAAGGCTTAGGACTGTTTTTTTTAAAAGTATGTCATGGAAAGCATGTGGAATGCACACAGGAAAATGTAGAATAAGTGAAATGTGAGCCTTCTTGAATGCCCTGAAAATAGAGAGTGGGGCTGCTTTTGTGAGATTTTCAGTTGGAAGATGATATTTTCCAAGCAATGCTTTCACAGGACATTTTCTAACCTGTTTGTGTGTCAACATGGCTTTTTGCCCAGGGCACAAATTCAAAGCTATATCAAACAAAAGTAAAACCTCCAGAAGTTTACTATGTATTTAAAAATAAAGGGAAAGCTAAAACTGAGAAGTAAAAGAAGGAAAATCTTGCAGTATCGGAGTAGCATAAGATTAAGGTAGGTTAGATAATACCTAGGTTATTCATACATCAAATATAAAAAGTGAGCTATTTTAGAGGTACCCTGAAGGCTTGTTAGTGACAGTTTCTTTCAGTCCTTTTCTGAGCAACAGCATCTCCCCAGCTCAGCTCCTTTGCTCCTGTTGCCCAAATCTATTAAGCTTTTTCAGCCAGACCTTTGCTTTTTTCCCCCAGAGCTCTGCTGTGCACACACAGCTTCTCCCCCATCCCTTCCCTGCCAGGGAGATTGAAACCATCTGGATTTCCCTGTCCCACGAGGGAGCTCTCCTGCTGTGCTGACAGGGGCAGTTTGTCATGCCATTTTCCCTGGAAATTCCCATTGTGGGATGGAGGCATCACAGGGAACCATCTCCTCTCCAGGGCTCCAGGAGTGGCTGCTGAGCTCCAGAACATCTCTGGCAGCTCTGCATCTCTGACCCCTGCCATGCAAAGGCTTCTCCCATTAAATTAATGCCCAGGATTTGCTTTAATCGTGTTAAAAAGCCCAGGGAGCGGCCGGAGCGCTGCCTCTGCCTGCTCAGCTCAGCATCCAGCCCCAGCCCCAGCCCTCCTCGGGTTGTATTCCAAGGCTGATTAAAGTATTTGTTGAGGAGGACTCAGCTCAGACAAAGAGCAGGGCTTTCAGTGGCATAGATCATTAAAATCTGGACGAGGAGCAGCCCTGTCAGGGCTGATTCATTTCTAAAAAACCCAGTGGTTCCTGAATATATTGAGTGCAATTTTGTCCTCTTTAACTGAACAACCAGTATCAAAATATGGGATTTTTTTCTCAGAACATCGCGAGGACAAATTGCATCATAATGTACTTTTATTTTATTGTACTTTTCAGCACAATTTTCTAAGAAACTGTCTTTAAAATTATCCTTTTATCCACCAGCTCCCTGCAGCCCCTCCTGGGCTGAAATAACAGTCTTTTACGATGTACATCATTCACTGCAAACCAGCTCGGGGCGAGAAGGGAGAAAATATGCTATATCTATTACCTTTGAAGGAGAATTTTAGGCAGAAGGCAGTTAATTGCTCATACAAATATTCAACAGAACGGGAGAAATTCTTCGTGGCAATTGTTGGACCTTTTTTATTTCCTTCAATTTAATTGCTGGATTTTTTTACTCAGCAATGAGAGCCAGATCTTTGCTTTTCTGTTTTGCTCACATAAAGAAGTCTAACACCGCCTGCCACTAAGATAAAGTACGTGACTGTCACTAATTTAAGTGACAGCAACAGCACAGAGGTTACTCTTCCTAAACTGCAGCTCCACGAATGCTCTTTACGGGTCTAGGATCCGTGACAGATCCAGCAGGATCCTGCTGGAGCTGTGGGATTCAAAGGAATCAGAGCCTGATGAAGGCAGCGTGGATGTGTGAGGTTGTAATCAAATATTCAGAGCTGCCAATAATGAGTGATGGCAGTGATGGCAGTGATGTTGCTGAAGTGACAGTGTAGAAATGTACAAATTAAAGCTAAGCTGCATCCTAACAACTTTCACGAAGATGCTTTGATGCATATTTTATTTTTTCCACTAAATAAATGACATGCACTCTGCTGCCTGCACTTCCCCAGCTCTCTCCCTCTTGAAGGATGTCATTTCTCAGAGAGTTCTCCTGAGCAAGTCGACACACAACTGAAGCCTGAATTTAATATGTCAGCAGACTTGTTGGGATGGTTGGTTTGCAGGAGAGGAGTCACCAAGCAGAAGGAGGCCATCCCATGAGGAATTCATGGTGAGGGTTTGGATGTGTTTCCAGCAGCACCCCTGGGACTGAGCCATGGGAATGCCTTTGCTGTCCATGGCTCTGGTGTGCCCAATCCATTGGGCCACACTCTCAAGGCATCCTGACTGCCCAGAACCGCCCAGATATTTGGGAATTGCCATCCTGTTATTAACCTGCCATGCCTGGCCATTCTCTGCTTTATATTCCCACTTGATTCACCTCTGATTTACACCACTGTGTCTCATCTCTGAAGTCAGCTGATGATTTCCTTGCCCAGAAAGAGCCTTGCTCTACATTCCTCACCCGACATGAGCTGGCAGAGGAGACCCCACACTCACCACCTGTAGCTCCCCAGAAGATGTGTTTGCACAGACACTGAGTGCACCCATTTCTTTGCAGAAATACTACATGCCCCACCTGAATTAAGCAGCAAACTTATCTCACCTTTAATCCGTGCTCTAGAGAAAGGTGGGATCGTTGCTGTAAGTGGTGGTGTTAATAACCAGCCTGCCCTGTGCAGAGCGACGCTGTCAGATTTCAATATTGCAACACAGATTGATTTTGCACATTTTATTTTTAAGGCAAAGTGCAGCCAAAAATGTTTCAAGAATGAAATGTTTCTGCTGCAGAGGAGCCAGCTGGCTGGGGCGAGGCAGCTCCTGGGAGCCACTCTGGTGTGAGGGCTCATGCTGAGGTACAGGACAGGGAATCAGGAATTCCAGCCATGGCCGTGAGGATGCCAACAGGCTCTGACCCCATGCTTTGATTTGTCCCATCACTTTTCTGGGCTCTGGACTGTGGCAGACCCTGACTGTGGCCACTGGACTCGCTCAGCTCTTGCCAAAGCTCGGGGAGGCTGCATCTCCTCTAGCCCTGCTGTCACCCTTGGTGCTGCGTCCCTGTCCCCTGCAGAACAACCTGCTCTGTCCCCTTGGCTCTGCCATCCCCACTCTGTCTGCAGCCAGTGCAGCAATGAGCCCTCAAATCCTGGGGCAACAAAGAAATAACAACAACAGCAACAACAGCAATCCTTGTTTTCCAAATGCATGGCTCCTCTAAGAGCAACTCAGTCCTCTGCACATATGGCTGGAAGAGATGGGCACAGAAATTTATGAGAAAGCACAGGTTAGCAATGTGTTGGTCCTGAAACACGTTAGTCAGTTCATAGCCAGGGAAAAGGTAATCTACAGCCCTTGTCTTGGTGACAGTGTTCTTGGCAAGAAAAAAAAAGTGCATCAAAACTGCTGTTTTTAAAACCTGCCCCTGTGAAAAAGAGATGCAGAGCAAGCACACGGATACAAAACTGGGAAAATGTGATTTTTTGGGCTTTGGGAAAGTTAACACCTTGTCCAAAGCATTTGGATGTCCCCATTTCATCCAGAGGATGTTGCATGGCTGGGTGACCTGGCAGCACAGAAATGTGCTGTAGGGATATGGAAGCACTGCCTGAGGTGGCAGAAGGTGCTTACAGAGGGTCTGTGAGCAATAATTTGGGATAGGCTCAGGGGCTGGAGGCTCTTCCCCTAAAGCTGCTTAACTGTGGTTGGAGAAGTTAACAAGGCAGGAGAAATGAGGCCTTGCTCTGTGATTTTCTATGCTTTGCACCTTTGGGAGATATAAAAATAACCTGTGCTTTGCCAGCGGGCAAGAGAGAGGGAAGATGCTTCAAGATGAGATTAGAATATAAAGGGCAAGTGAGGAAACAGAGCTGGGAAAAGTCAGGGGAGCAAAGAGGGCATTGGTGTGGTGAGTTTTGGTTGGAGATGGGGAATGGAAATCTCATGGAAAATTGTTCCAGGTAAAAATGCTGTCTCCTTCTGCACCAGCATTACTGAGCAAGTCTCTGGCTGTTTTGAAGAAGCCAAAATAGATTTCTTCTCCTGTATCTTTCCTTTGACATGCCAGCCTAGGGTTTAGAAGATTTTCGTGGAAGGCTTTGCTCTGGGGGAGGCTGGAAGGCTGATGGCAGACCCTCCTCCTCCTCCTCCTCACACTCCAGCCTTCCTCCCCCCACCCCATCCTCGGTGCCAGCTCCTCTCCCTCCCCAGGGCTTGTCAGCTCCCTTCCCTCCCCACGGGCAGAGTGTGAGATTGAGAAGAGCCTTCCAGGCAAGCAGCCCAGGAAATGTCACAGAAGAACACCAACATTTCTTCCAGCAGAACTGAACATTTCAGGCAACGTTGCAAGAAAAAAAAAAAAAAAAAGCACCTCGAACCCAACAAACCGTGAGAATGGTTTGCTCAGAGGAGAGAATTCTTGACCCAGTGGAGGCTGGTGGGTGGATGGTGTGAGGGGTGGGAGGCCAAGTGGGATATTGCAGATGATGGGATGAGCAGAGGCCAGTGGGGATGAGCTGAGGTGTTCCACCAGGATGGTCAGGAGAGAAGAGAAATCCAGGTGTGCTACTGTTGAGGGGAGGTGGGATGGATATGGATGCATTAGGGAATTAATACCCTGGAAAGGGAGGGGGAATACCTTTATTTCAAAAGGGCAGCTCAGGAGGACGCTCAGGGGAGATTGTGGGTGACCCTCAGGAGGTGATGTGGTCTCACACTCAGGGTGATCTGGGGCAGCTCTTCTCCTCCTGGGGTGGCACAGGGGTGGGAGAGGTGCAGGTGAGGGCTGCCAGCACAGCCCAGCACTTCCATCAGGTCTGGAAGGGGCTGCACAATGCTCGTGGCTGGGCTTGACAACTCCAGGGTCCCTTTTAAAGCCTCGTGCCTGTACCTGCTCATCTTTCCCTTTTTTTTCACCAGTGTCTGTCTTCCCTCAAGCAATGGAAATTTTTATCTTGAGTGAAACTTGATAATGGCAAAAAAAAAAAAAAAGGAAATAGTGTAAGAAAAATGCTACACCATCACTGTCAGAAATATTTTGCTTTTTTCCCTAAGGCCACCACAAATCCACTTTTTACATTTGCTTTTGAAACATCTGCATTCAGAAACTGCTTCAGCTCAGCTCTGTCATTTGAGCTATTATGTGCAAATCATTGCTTAAAATGTTAACATAAACTAATTTTTTCTTTTTTTTTTTTTTTTTCCTAAATCGTAGTTAGAACTTTTTTCCCTGGAACTTGCATGTGGATTCTTTATTTTGGGAAGAAGTGAGCATGATGGGAAGGCACAAAGCCTGATCAGTGAGCAGGGGGTCAGAACTTTCTCTGTGTGTTGTGCTGCCTGATCAAAGGGGTGCTGCAAGTTGGGAAGCTGCTGCCAGTGGGGAATAATTTCACAAAACATTCACTTAAGGCACAGTCATTGAGAACAAGAATTTTGACAAGACATTAAAAGGGTTTTGGGGCTTTACAGGAATATCAAGAACATTCAGTTTTCATTATTGATTATAACTAGAAGTTTGGAAAAGCTGCTTAACTTTGTGCCTTTCATTGCTCATGACCCAGTGGTTTTCAAACACTGAGGCACTGCCTGGGTCATAAACTGACATTAAATCCAGCTGGATTCTGTCTGGAAGCCCTTTCTGTTCAGTTTCTGGATAATTTGAAAATATGCCTTTCAAGCAATAAATAAACACAATTAAGATATGATTTGGCCACTTACACTCAGAGGTGATGGTGCTCATGTCCTGTCACTGCACCTCTTGTGTTCTAACTGATCCTGGCGAATAACTAAGCTTTGGAAACTGCAAGCTTCTGGAAAAACTTGAAATTTTGGATGGGGAAAGATTCTGAGCATCCCAGTCTGCTTTTGGTTTCATCAGAGCTAAAGCAGAAGGTGCTGGAGAAGCAGAATTGACCCAATCGTGGCTTGGAGGGTGGATTTTTCTGTATCCCTCCCAACAAGTCCTCGAGTATTTGGAACCTCACCTCTCATTAAAGTAGCAGCAAACACACACTGAAAATTTGGGTGCCATCAATACACTAATTTTTATAGCTCAAACTTGATTATCACTTGGTACAAACAAGCTCCCAGCTTTATCTACCTAATGTAAGTGAAAATGAAACCATCTGTTGAATGGCTTCCCACTACAGAATAACAGATGCATAAAACATGTGCCATAAATGGTGCTGGTGGCTTTGAACCTCCTGTGGGAGGCCAGATTGTTTTCAATCTTCTCCCACAGTGATTGATTACCCTGTGGGTATTGCTCGAGTGCCGTGTTCCTGTTCCACTTCTCGTCAAGCACGAGGCAAAATTGTAGAGCTGCTGGGAAAACTTGAAATTTTGAACCGGGAAAAGTTCTGAGGATCCCAGCCTGCTTTTAGTGGCATTAAAAATAAAGCAGGAGGTGCTGGAGGAGCAGCAGTGCCCCAGCCTTGGTTGGGAGGGTGGATCCTCGGAAGGAGATGATTCTCCCCCTCTGCTCTGCTCTCCTGAGACCTCCCCTGGAATAATGAGCACAGCTCTGGTGCCCCCAGCATGAGAAGGATGGGAAGTGTTGGAGCGAGGCCAGGGGTGTCCCTGGGGTTGAGAAGAGGATTGGAGCCCCTCCTCTATGGGGACAGGCTGAGAAAGTTGGGGCTGTTCAGCCTGGAGAAGACAAGGTCGTGGGAAGACCTCACAGCCCCTTCCAGTGTCTGAAGGGGCTGCAAGGAAGCGGGAGAGCGACAATTCATCAGGAACTGGAGGGGCAGGACAAGGGGGAATGGGTTCACACTGAAAAAGGGGAAATTTAGGTTGGATACACAGAAGAAATTGTTCCCTGTGAGGGTGGTGAGGCCTTGGCCCAGAGAAGCAGTGGAAGTGTCCAAGGCATGGTTGGATGTGCATCAGGATAACCCAGGTTTTGTTCAGCCACAGTTCGGAGAAACTCCCACAAAGATACAGACAGGACAATCTTAAAATGTTTTTTAAAATTATTGTTATTTATTTCCTTGTATCTAGTCCTGTACTTTGATTTAATCTCCTTCTCTTCTGCCCTGGAATTGCTCCAGTTGACACCTGCCATATTTTTGAAGAGTTTTTGTTTCCACTGCTTCAACTGAAATGCCCATCAGATAAATCAGCTTTGGAGGTGTAAGTACAAACCACAGCATTTCAGGACTATTTTAGCAGCTCTGCTTGCCCTTTCCCTTCATTGACAACATATGGTGAAGAGGATCGAGAACAAACAGCCTCTGGTTTATCTCAGTGGAATTTTAGCTCTCTCATTATCTTGCACAATCAACCCTTGAAGAAATTTAGTTTGATGACATTTTGTGTTGGGGTAGACAAGTATTTCTCAAGAGCTCCGTAACAGGAATTCTTGGAACATATATCACTTCTCCAATCCTCTCATCCTTTTTTCTGCTCCTTTGTTCCTCAGTGGAAATACTATTTACTGCAAATAATTTCTTTTTGCTATCTGCAGACATGCAGAAATTCCGGTAAAATTTCTCTTAAAGAAAATCTTAGGGTTTTTTAAATATGTGAATACATGTAAGTGAATTCTTTGAAGATAATTTTTGGTCTGCTGAGGCTCATAAAAAACACTGAATATTTTTAACAGCCACCACAACAAAAGGAAAGGAGAAAGATATTAAGTGTAGACTAGAGAAACTGCTTTAAAAAGATCCCCATCTCTTTGGTAAATGACTTTGAATGCAGTTGTCAAAGAAGCCTTTGGGAATTAGGTGCTCAAATTCCATTAAACTTCCTAAGAACATAATAATCTATCCCCTTGGTCTCCCCAACAGATCCAAGATATGTTCTGAATATTGCTACAGAAAGAAGAGTTTAGAAATTAATGATTTGCATCTCTTTTAAAAATACAGAATAATTGAATTTCCTCCTCTTGGGGAAGATCAGTTGTGGTTTTGGTTTGCAATGAGGAGCTTTGTGCAATGTGACAACGCCACCTCTGTTCCCACCTGCCAACTCTGTTCAGGAAGAATTGAAGGATTTTTACACAGGACCAGAGGATTTGAATGGACCTCCAGCCCAGCTGAGAGGCTGAGCAGAGCAGAGGGGCTGCAGTGTGGCCGAGGTCCATCGCACGTCTCAGCTTGGCTTGGGAAATAGGGGAGGGAAGGACGTGTGGGTGACCAGCTGGGAAAAAACCCAAATTCTGCAAGAAGATGATGGCAGGCAATGGATGTGCTGAAAGCCAAGCATGGGTCTCACTGCCATAATCATTTTGGGATAAATCACAGCCTGCAAAGGCCAAGTCATCACAGCAAGACGAGAATCTGTCCTTGTTTATGAACCAGGCCTGCAGTTCACTCCTGATCCTGAACTCACCCAAAGGAGTGACCTGACTTTCTGAATGGAGCTTGTCCCGGCACCAGCTCATCAGCCTGGCTAAACTCATTCATTAATTACGTTACTAATACGATTTGGATGGAATCAAAACCAGGAGAATTAGGTTTGGATTGAAAAACTGCATCCCATTTGACCCTTTTACAGTGCATTCATGAGTTGGTTTTATTTAGGGATGATTCCTTCCTTTAAGACGTATTTAATTCCTAAATGCAATGTTTTTCATATTAAAAAGCCCTTAGGCTTTTCATTAAAGAAATGTCAGAACTAATTTTTTTTTTCAGTTTTGAAATTTCTGTCTCTGGTTTTCTTAGCCAAACCAATGAAATTGCCTCTCAGATTTGTAAGTGGTTTCAGTTGATGTAAAAGAGAGTTTTTTTTCTTTGACTTATTTTAGTGTTGAGTGGCAAATCTTGTTCAACGTGGTCTTGATCTGATGGGTTGGGCAATTATCTGTTCATGTTCCCACATGGAATTTGGTAAAGTTAGGGAAAAAAAATCAAGGAAATGGTTGATAGCCAGCAAGGGGCAATTCCAAGCACTGGTGCCCTCACGGAATGTTGACCTCTCCAAGAGGGGGTGGATGATGCTCTGGAGATGCTCTTTGTCAGGGCTGACTAGCTGAGACAAAATGTTGTGTGTCAGAGTCATCGAAGATGAAACAAAATAAATCCTTCTCTGCTGTTTAGTTGACTTCTGTTTTGCTTGTTCTCATCATTTTCTGACAAATTACATGATGCCAGACATTTCTGTCAAAGCTCAGTGCTTTCAGTAGCACACATAGATCAGTTTTGGCTTCCTGATCATCCTCTGACCTTTGTGGCTGCAGAGAATAAACAAACAAGATCTCAGAAAGTTCAGGATTACATATATATATATATATAAAATTAAAATATTTATGTATATATATATATATAAATAAAATATGTATATATAGATGATAACAATTGTATTAATCTGCTCTTTTGGACTTACACCAGGTGGTATTGGAAATCCTGAGAGCTGTGTCCACTGGTACTTTCAAACCAGGAGTTAAATTCTCTCTGTGATCAGCTTTGTACCATATGTTAGAAGAATCTGAATCCTTTCCCATTAAAATGAAGGGAAACTTTGAAAAGCAGTTTAGTGGAAGTTTTAAACTTTAGATTAAAATATTTCATATTCCAAAAGTGCATTCTCTAAACAAATTGTTCCTCGAATTGGAAAGGGAGCAGGAGCTGTCTGCTACTTAACTTTCTGTGGGTCTGTCCCCATGTGTCAGACATTATCCTTCCCACAGGTATAAATTAATTCTTTTTCATCCTTTTCACCCCTGTCACTGAATTCATTATTCATTTTACTGACACATCCACTAAATGAGCTGAGCCCTATTATGATTAGCTTCAAAATATGCTAATCAAAAAGCCTACAGTATAAATACTTAAATTTCAGATTTTTGTAAACCTACCTTATCAAAAGTAAAAGCAAAGAAAACGAAGCAACAGAGCACATGTATTGAGTATACTATTATTATGAAGATATATGAGAAAGCCTCCACAGAAAAGCCTCAATTTTTAATTTTTTTTTTTAATAAGGGTCCTGTTGAGAAATGTTCTTGCAGTGAGTAGGTAGGCAGCCTGTACCTACGCAGGGATGGTGATGAGATGGAGCCTCGTCATTCTGACAGGCAGCATCGCTGGCCATCGATCCATCTGATCAGCTGGAACCAGCCCAGCAGTGCTGCCACACCGAGCTGTCAATGTCTTTAAAATTAGATTTCATTGCATCTGCCTTTGGGTGGCTCTTGCCGTAAGTTCACAGAATTGCAGAATCATTTCGGATGGAAAAACCTTTGAGATCATTGGGTGTGACCACCTTGTCAATGATAGCACAGCGCTGAGTGCCACCTGCAGCCCTTCCTTGGGCACCTCCAGGGATGGGCACTCCAAACCTCCCTGGGCAGCCCTGCCAAGGCCTGACCTCCCTTTCCATGGAGAAATTCCTGCTGATGTCCAACTGAGCCTCCCCTGGCCCAGCCTGAGGCCGTTCCCTCTCCTCCTGTCCCTGTCCTCCCCTGGCTGTCCCCTCCTGTCAGGAGCTGTGCAGAGCCACAAGGTCCCCCCTGATCCCCTTTTCTCCAGGCTGAGCCCTTTCCCAGCCACTCCTCATGTGATTTACAGCTGAACTGGGTCTGGTGCATTCAAGAAGGACCAGTGCCAGTTTAACATCCATGAGCCACTTCAGAGTGCCTCTGGGTCAGAGGGTGGAAGGGCTAAAACCTGTCAGGGAGCCAGGGAGAAGCCTCCAGAGATGGGAAAGAGAAACAACAGCATCCTGAAAAACCTCCTAGAGATGCATGTCTTGGCCTCCACCTGCTGGTTGTGCTGGCAGGAAATGCTGCTCCCCCAGCCTCTTGTGCACAATTTAAAAACTACTGATAGGGGAGAAAAGTCTCGGTTGAAAAGGTGCAGCCTTCGCTGTGGTTGGTTGGTTGGTTTAGCCTCCAGAGCTTCTCACAGCTCAATATTCAAATCTCCATTGATTTAACAGTCCATGACCTACAGCTTTTGTTCGTAGGGTGTTTTGTCAGCTCGGCTGTTGTGCAATTCTTCATGTTTTTCACATCATTGATAAACATAAATCCCCTTGGTCTGTGTGTGAGAAGAGACTAATTCTGAACCTGAGTTTAATCTCATCTTTTGCCATTCCAAAGAATTTGGGGTCTGCATGCACTGCTATTTTTGAATAGACAGAAAGGAGAAAGAAGATGATGCCAAAATGATTTAATATTTCTCTTAATTCTAAAGGAGAAAATTTCTTTAGGAAGAGGAGTTCTGTGTCCCTTGCTGTTGGTGAACAGATGGAAAATGTATCTAGTAGAGGTTTCACTTGCATCAGATAATTTCCTTAGGAACTGCCATTACTCTGCAGATTAATATTCTCTGATGCTGTGCATTTTTTATATGTGACATCAAAGGTTGTGCATATCTATTTGAAATTGCTGAAAGCATTAAAAGGAAACCAAAATCCACTCCGATTTTATTTTCCAGAAGTATTTCTACAACCAAGAGCTGTGTTTTAAAAGCCACTCAGCAGCTGGCTCAACCCAGAAACATTTTATGCAGTGTTAACACTGCTTTGTTTCTTCCAATAATATTCTTATTGGTATAAATCTTTTCAGAGCACACAAGAGAGCCCAGAACCCCACATCCCTACCAACCTGGAAGAAGAATAGGCACAGTACGAAAATATCAGCAATCAATAATTCCCAAACTGGCTTCCATCAGCGGTATCCAAACTTATCAGACTGCCCGAGGACAATTTCCTGCAGAAAACCCAGTCTGAACCAAGCGATTACGTGAACGAGTGATGATAATGTGCTTTGAAAGTTAAGCCAGGGGTGATTAAATGTCTGTGGGTAATAAACAGAATTAAAAGTATTTAGGAAACAGAGCACAGCTTGGAACACAACCAGAGCATAGTGTATCATTAGTTGTTGTAGGCAAAAACCATTCATTTGTGGGACAAGATAATGGCTGGATGTGAGAATCTGTCTGTTCCATTAAGTTCTGTTTTCTCCACTCTTTAAAGTGCCTCCCCTTGAGCTGAGTGCTGCTATCAGCATTTAACATGCTCCATGATACATTTATGTATTTCATAAATCCAAGCTGCTTCCATGCCCTCAAAAGACTCTCTGGCAAATGCTTTTTGGAAAGGGATAGCTCAACACGAAGAAAATCTGGCTCTTTGCAAAATGTGCCACATGGATCCTGGTGATATTTGGGAGAAGCCCCTGGGAGTTGGAACTAGAACATATCAGCTCACATTTTGATCCATTCACTTGCATCCTATTTCCAGACAATAAAGGATAATAATTCAAGATTTAAACTTTGATGGCTTCAATTGCTTAGCAACAGATTCACCAAACTCAGATTGTTTCAGCTCTGAAATGGAAAGAACGTTTGGAAGACAAATGACACATTGATCTGCCTGATTTCATTATTCCTTTTGCCTTAATTGCAGGATAGCAAATATCTACAATTCACTACAAGCAGTCATGGTAGTCTGTAAAAAGTGAAGTGATTTGACCTTTAATAAATTGTTAGAAGACATTTCTATTTTAAAACACAAAGGTATCAGGAAATAATCTTCAGAGCTCGGTGTAGCCGTGCAGAGCACAAGGTTTGAATCAACAGGTCCCTATTGTTGTCAAACAGATTTCCTGATTAGCGCTGAAAAAAATAATGAAAAAATTCTGTTTTGTGCCGCTAGATAGAGTCAGTTGGAGCCTGGGGATTTTTGCTATAAATATTGATACGCCCCCGCAATCACTTTCCTGACTCATCCGCTTTCCCTTTCCTGTTCCCCTCTTTGGCTTCGGTTTTCACGCTAACATTACACTTCTTACTCACCAAGTGTTGCAGTCGCTGCTGCCTTCAGCACAACTTTAAAAGCCTCTCTTCCAAACCCTTGGGGGGAAAGCACAGTCTGACAGATCACCTTTATTTATCCTGCCTGCTTGGGAAGCCACCTGCCTGGAAATGAGGTTTGTACTGCGGCAGCACCTGAGCCGCAAGCCTGGGGAGAGCTCCCCTCCCTCCTAATGTGGAGAGATGGTTGGCATTGGGTTTGTTGGGAGATTTCCCCTTCCCTCTGCTCCTCCTGTCCCTCCACAGCCTTGTGCAAGTGCTGTTGGAATGGAAAGATTTCCACATGGCACAGTTTGCCTTTTCTTCTTCTCTGAAACAGGATGCTCTGAAAAGGCCCAAAAGTAAATCCAAATAAGCCAACAGAGCTTTCCCACAGGTGCTGGAACAGGATAAAGCACTGTGGAAAACACATTTTTAAATGTGGGTTCAGTGACCCTGCTGGTGACTAAAGGCTGAGCCAGCTGGGGCATGGAAGGGTGAGACCAATTATTTATATTTTATATAAAATCGTGCATGGATCTCAGGGTGCTGTGGCTGCTCCCTGGTGACATTTGGAGGTCTGCAGAACCCGTGGCCACTCACTTCTCTTTTCCAACGTTAAATTTACATGCAGATTGCCAAGGTGCTTCAGCTAAAATCACCATTTTGTGGGAGATGTGAATTGCCAGTCTTGGCTTCCTGCCTTCCTCTGAGTCTGATTCCAGGTTTGCTGTGGTAACTTCTTTTCACTTCTGTGCTGAAGAACTGGGTTTTCAACCAGGGCAATTGTCACCTTGCATCTAAAAATACTTCATTTTTTTAATAACATTTTTTTGGACCTTCTTCAAGGAAACCCCAGGTTCTATATCACCTATTTTTTCCTTTCATTCATCACTTCACTGCACTAAATAAGCAGCATTCTCTAATAAATATCTGTTGTGTTTCATTTGTAAGTCGTGTTTTTGTAAGTCTTTTTATTATTTTATCTCTTCGTGTTTTTCTGGTAGTTTTATTATTTTATCTCTTTCTATATTTTTAATCAACTTCCTTGTAAACTAGTTCAGACTCTATCATTAAAAATTCAAGGTAATCAAGGTCCTGCCCTTAAAAGACAGTTCCATCTCTTGTGTACAGTTTCCAGTTTCAGCATTTTTACTGCCATTGTCATTAACTCCTTTTCAAGATCCTTCAGATCTCTTGCATAAATAATCTCTGATCTAATGATCCCTGTCTGGTCTTTAACTAATTTATGTCAGTCACTTCCCCAGGCCTTTTCAGTTTATTACCTTGCTTCAATTGCTTTAGTAAACCCTTTCTCTCTGCTAGTGAAGTGACCGTTTAATTCTATATTCTATATTAGGACAAAATTGTTCATGATGAGGCCTTGGCACAGAGAAGCTGTGGCTGCCCCTGGATCCCTGGCAGTGTCCAAGGCCAGGCTGGACAAGGCTTGGAGCAGCCTGGGACAGTGGAAAGTGTCCCTGCCCATGGAATGAGATGATCCTTAAGATCCTTTCCAACCCAAACCATTCCATGATTCAATTTGCAAATAAAAAGAAAGGATGGCTTTGTCTTAAATGGAGATGTTATTGTCTGTTCTTGGAATTTAAAAAGAGTTTAAAAATAAAGCAAGAGCCTCTCCAAAATGAGATGTTAAGATATTCAAACATAGCTGACAATTGAATCAACTGCTCACAGTCTTGGAAGGAGGCAAATCTTCCTTCCCAAAAATGTGGCTGTAGAGACGGAACCACTGCAGGCTCTGCTGGGTCAGGCTTGAGAAATGTTTCAGGTTTTACCATTTCCCCTCGATCCCTGGCTTCAGGTGGACTTGTGACAAATGTGTTGCTCTGTGCTGAGCACCGCTCCTGCCCCACACTAATTGCTGTATCGTTAATTGTCCTTCCTCCTAACATCTGATCTAACCCCACTCTGTCAGTGTGAAGCCGCTCCCCCTTGTCCTGTCATTTTCCATCCCATGTAAAACCTCTCTCCATCCTTCTTTTAGCTCCTTCAGCTACTGCAAGGCCACATTTAGGTCACCCCAAATCTCCAGGCTGAACAATCCCAATTTTCCCAGCCTTTCCCCATGGGAGAGGTGCTCCTCCATCCCCCTTGGGCTGTGAGCCCCCAAACACACACAGGACAGAGCCTGCCCCAGTCTGACCTGTGGATGCTCATCCCCTCCTCCCTGGGCATCTCTGCAGGGAGAGCAGGGCACCAAAATCTGCTCCCCAGGCAGGGCAGAGAGGAGACAGCAAAGGGAGGAAAGCAGAGGACATCTGGGCATGTGCCTGCCCTCCTCCTGCCTTTGCTTTCGCTGCTCCTTGGCTATAAATAGAGATTCCAATCTCCAGAGCTGTCAATCCAACATCCTCCACCCTCATGAAGGTAACGTTTAAAAAGTGACACAGATTGAACATGTAAAATGCTCTTTAATTTGCATGTAAATTCCATCTCTGCTCTCCTGAGTCTGGAGGTGTCCAAAATTTGAGAAGCAGAAAATAGAAGACTTTAAAAGAAACACTGAGCTATTTGCCAGCTTCCTTGTATAAAAAGCATTTAAATGTGCAGTGTTCTGAGTCTTTAAATACCATGAACTGGGCTTTATATTCTCATATTTTTCATGCTCTGCTCATGATTTGGGTGTCAATAGGTTGAGCTGTTTGTTGCCTGAGCACTTTTGCTTTCTGTTTTGCAGAGTGAGTGTTATCCTTGTACCCAACAGCTCTACCATTTTTTTGTTTGTGTTTGCCAGCTCCCAGTTAATTACTGCTCCTGGCCCTCGTTGCACTGGGCTGTGCCACACTGGGTACTGGGAGGGTGGCGAGGCCCTGGCACAGGTTGCCCAGGGAAATTATGAATTCTCCATCCCTGGAAGTGTCCAAGGCCAGGTTGGGTGGAGCTCTGAGCACCCGGGGACAGGGGAAGGTGTCCCTGCCCATGGCAGGGGTTTGGAACGAGATGGTCTTTAAGATCCCTTCCAACCCAAATTGTTCTGTGATTCTCTGCCCCCCAGATGAAGTTTGAGCTGGAAAAATTGCTGAAATACTGTTTTAAAGTGCTCATTTCACTGTGTTTTAAGAGAACAGGCGCTGGGTACTGTAGGATGTGAAGATGAAAATCCACTGATGTCCCTTTCCATCCGTCCATGTTGCAGCTCCGACCCTGTACGATCCTCTCCCTGTCTCACCTCAGCTGACATTGCAAAACTGCTGTTCCTGGGAGGATGACCTAGAGGAGATGCAAGAGATCTCAGCAGGGTTCAGCACTCGATTCACATATTTCTGGTTAAAAAGAAAAAACTGCCGCACCGGAGAGCGAAAAGTTCAAGCAGAGCCAGGCTGTGAGTACCTGCAGGCAGAGCAGCAGAGATGTGCCAGACTTATTAGAGGTCCCTCTCAGGTTTCCAAAAATGAAGATGAAAACCTATCCTTTTATCGCCCCTGAAATATTTTTTTTTATCCTTAAGGATCCCCTGCTGAGCACACACACACTTTGCCTGGCTCCACTGGCAAACTGAGTTACGAACAGTGCCCCAAATGGTGCTTAATTTTTGCTCCTGGCTTAGGGAAATATTGAAATAATGTTGCTCCCAGTCCACTGAGGATCTGCTTCATCGTTGAATAATGAAAGGTGAAACTATTTCCATATGTTCAGAAGACTGAAACACAGAGGTGGAGTGGACTAAGCCTCGTATTTGTCTTTGGGACGCCCCGGGGAACAGAGAGTTAAAGCAGGACTGATGTGGTTTTCCTCCTGTTCTTCAACATTTGAATACAGAAGGAATTTTCTCTTAGAAGTTTATGCCTGGTTTTTCCGTGATCCAGAGAGAATTCGGGGATTTTGAGGTGCCAGGTCAGCTTTGGGGCTGTTACGGTGGGAAAGTGAATCCATTCAGAGAGATTGTTCCAACCTTGCTCCAACGACAGCTCCTGTGCAGTTCTTTTCTGTGTCATGCTCAATGCTGGGGGGCTCCTCTGGGGTTTTCAAGTTACCTAAGGGGGCTTTGAAACGAAAAGCTGTTGCAGCGAATTTTGTCTTTTTTTCTGGCTGCAAACTACGAGTGAGAAGATTATCTCAAATCTCTGGGGCTTTTGGTCTTTGCCTGCATTAATTGAAGGATTTCTGGAAGCAGGTTTGGTTTGTGGCACCCTGTAATGATCCTTAAGTGACGTATGATATCAGGTGGTAAAACACCGCTCTTCTTCCTGCACATTATACTCACAGAGTGTACTTTTCTTATTTAAATGGATTTATAAATATGCAGAAAAGCTTTCCTGGGGAATATCATACCATCCTAATTTTACTTCTGTTGAATGATGTCCAATCTCTGCTTAAAATTCACTGTTCTGATGAGTATTCCAGCTGGCAAACTAGAGCAGTCAGAGTAAATTCATTTCAAAGTGCAAATTAATATTTGCCAAGATGCACTCACTCTCTTTGCAGCATTCAATCAGCTCTCCCTGAAGCATAATGGGTGGAGAGGGTGAAATGGATGAGATACCTATTGCAATTCACATTAATGTTACTAATGGGAGTCGTAAATGAGAGTTGGATCAGGCACTAGATGAATTCATATGTCTCTCTAGTACTTAATTAATCAGTCAGTTTATCAGTAATTATGAATACAGCACTTCTGATCTTCAGGGAAAGCTCATCCCCCTCCCAGAAGCCATGCACAGATCTGATTTTCATGGCTGAGAAATGAACACTTAGGAGTTGCTCACTACAATTCTGTTTTGTTTGTGGGTTTTTTGTATTGTTTGGGCTTTTTTTTTTCTTTTGTTTTGTGGGGTTTTTTTTCCCAACTGAAAATTTCTTGCATTTTTTCAAGTTTTACCCAATGAGCATTTTCATAGAAAGCACATATTCCCGTTGGAGAATTTATGTGAGACCAGCCTTTTAATCACCTTTAATCAGAGCTGTTTAAAATATAATCCCACCATTTGCTGAATTTGTACATGCTGAGAGTCATGAATCACGAGAAATGTTTGCGTCCAGATGTTTTGAAATTGCATTAATTGATGGAATTTGGGGTTGATTTTTATACCGGTATTTCATCATATAGTTTAGTGGGAGATTTCAAAATTAGTGTCAGATTCATTATAAAGAAGTTATTTTGTGATTTGGGGGTAACAATTAACTTCACCTGATTTCCTGGATGAAGAAGAGAAATAATTTCACAGCGCAATGTGTTTGAATCCTGCCACCTCTTGCTTTTCAGATGCTTAGTTAAGTTGGGGCTCATCTGCGGAAAGAATGGCCCAAAACACCAACATTTTGAATTATCCTTGAAACTAAGACGCAAAGGCATTGCTGGAACCTGCCAATACTGTGGGAGTGGGACCTGTGAAAAAGCAATGAGGACATGAGGAAAACATTCTGATTTCAGCCCAAGTGCTGCTGAGGTCCTTCAGTCTCCCTGGAGGCTCTGGGTGAACGTCAGGTGCAGAGGACTCACAAGATTTGTCTTGGAGGGGTCTTGGACTTGAAGCAAAGTTTGTGTCCTGGGCTGTCGTGGCTGCACTGAGAACTCTGAGGGAAATAGGAATGAAGAGGATGAGCAACTTGGAATTGCTTCCTTTTCTTGGACAGAGGTTGGGAATGGAGCAAATGAGTCTGAATACAAGAAAAAATAATCTGTGGAATTGACGTTCTTTTCAGTTTTTTGTGTCTTCTCATGTGTATCTTCACCAAGACATTAAACCACGAAACCCTGAATGTATCAAGGCCAAGAGAATTAATTTTAAGACTTTTGCTTCTGTGGTGTGAGGTTGTTGGGAAATTTTTAACAATGCCTTGATCCTGGTTGATTTATTCTAGAGATCTTCTGTTCTGGTCTTGTTGTGGTGGGCTATAAATTAAGAGCAAGAAGCCCAGGAAGGAGTGGATTACAGAGCATGGGATTAAACTCAGAGCTTGTCATCAATAACTCTCTCTTTTCTGGGTGATTAGTGGAGAATTAAATTACCCATGTGGATAATTTGAATAAACATTCTGGGAGCTGGCAAACTGATGGTTTTGGTTTGGCATTATTTTTTCCTTTCATTTTGTTCTCTTTTTTCTAAGTTTAATATACATTATTCACTTACAAAGATGGATGTATTTTCAGTATAAAATATGTATTTTCTAAAAAAGGGGAACGAATTCAAATATTTGTTTCATTTGAAAACTGGCATATTACCTGTTTTTTTCTTAAACCTCCTGTAGAGTCAGCTCAATTTCACACTTTTCAAATGTATTAAAAAGATTGAATTTAAGGAAACTAGCAGGATATATATATATATATATATATTTAATTCAATCCCTCCCTCAATTTCCATCTGTATGGAGTTTAAAGTAGACTTACATTAGGTAGCAGATTTTCACACGCCCGTGACCTGCCTCATGGGCCATTCTCTTTCTATAAATACTGAAGATCATATTGAGTTTTCACTGGAGAACACAAATCTTTCCCAAGGTGATGACACGGTGCCCTTGGATTGCTCTCTGCACTGATTTTTTGGGAATGTGGGGGCACTAAAATATTCTCCTGAAGCAATCCTAGTCAAGCCGGACAGTTAAACATGACGGAGTTTTCTTGCCTCTTTCTTTACATCCTTTGCGGCCTTTTGTGGTTGTAGTGACATGAAATAAATGACATGAAATAAATCAGCCCCCTCATGAGAAGCACTTCATTCCTGTGGCTGTTACAACCCTGATCGGGAGGATGAGGGCTGGATTTTAGGATTTTAATCATCTTCCTGAGTGTTTCTGCTCTTCAAGCTGCTGTGACAGAGAGGACGCATCGCCACGAGAAAGGTCCCAAGCGGCTGAGACTGAGGGCACAGTCCTGGTCCTGCTCCCAGCTGGACTGGACTCAAGGATTTCATGGTGGGATTGGTCTCTAGATTTTCCCAGCATGGAAAAAGGAGATTTTATCCATGCTGGATGGTCCAGGGAGCCTGAGCAGAGCCTGGTGTGGAGCAGTCCCTCTCTGGCTGTGTGCGAACGCTCTCAGCTGATCCTGGAAATGTTCAATCGATATTTTTCCAACGACAGCTTGAATTTCAGTGGCTTGGAGATGCAAACTGTGGGGGATGCAGCAGCGTTCCTGACCCGGGAGGACCTTTAGCAGTTAACAACTATTTAATGACTGAGCAGTTTTGATGTTCCACTATTGCTCCTTCCCTTGCTCCTTTGGAGTAGGTCTTTTCCAGTTCCTTAAGCTTGTTCCCTGCCTGCCTGAGCCATTTTAATGCCATTTTAATGAGAAAGGAATGGCTCGCTAGGCTCGGGCATGAAGATATTTATTTGCATTGTCCGTGTGGGGCTGGAAAAAAATCTTTTAATTGAAGACCTGAGAGGTCGGAGGAGATAAATGGGATGAATGAACCCAACTCGTTTATCAGAGTATGGATGAATGTGCATGGGTTCAATGAGCTGGTGAAAGCACAGGAAGTGTAATTCATGCAGTGAAAATTTAGAACATGGAAAGGAAAATCCAGGGAGGCTTTTCTGCCTAAATAATCAGAGTGAGAACAGAGCAGAGATCAATTAAAAAAGCACACGTATGGCCCTGAGTAAAAAACACCTCCAGAATCACTCTTCACTTGTCAGAGAGGATTGTACCTCTGAGAATAAGTGTTTAAATAGTTTTAGAATTTTTAAAATATAGATATTAAATACAGTAAATAAGAGAAAGAGGAGGAAAACATAGTTATGGAAATATACAGTAGTTCTGCCCTCTGATAATGCAAGGTTCTGTTTACAAACTAATGATTTTTTATTTGGTACCACCAATTCTGTATGGGATTTCAATAATGAGGGAGTCAACATATTGCAGGATCTGGGGGTCTCTGACACTGTGAAGTGAAAAATTTGCAGTCAAAAAAAACATTCCAATATAAGAAAGATAAGAAAGAACAGGTAATTTTAGTAAAGTTAAATAAAAGCCTGTCTAATTTATAATTTACAATTTATTTTTTTAATGAGTTTTTTTTTCTGTAATTGAAAATTCAGGTTCCTTCACCTGTCAAAAACTCAACAGTTTCTGACACCAAGTGCCACACAGTGCATCAAGGTAAGACACATCTGATCTCAGTGGAGAAGCTGCAATGTGGATAGAGAAACTCCAGAGGTGGAAGAGCAGAGTTGCCTTGAAGCCTCCCTGCAATGAGGGTTTGAGCCTTAGGACAGCTGAGCTTCTGTTTGCAAACCTCCCTGTGTTCAACTCAGAGATAAAGCCACGGGAAATCCTGGCTGCAGGGAATCACCAATCCCTCATTAAACAAAAATCATTGAGATAAGGAGTGTCCCCAGAGAGGAACGCTCCCTTCTGGATTGTCACCTGGGTATTGCCATCTCTTTAACAGTGCTGCTTAAGGCAGGCTGTGCTCGGTGGTGACACTTCCAGAATTCCCCCCCTGATTCAGATAATCCATGTTATTCCCTTGGTTCTACGACTTCTCATTCCCACACACTTATTTCCCTGCCGTTTTGGCCCCAGATCTATTCTTGTGTGGATATTTTCTGTCAGAACCAGCACCATTGCACTGATTTCTGGATCAACAGAAATTTGACCCATCCTTCACTGCTGCCCGAAAACTCTTCAGCTTCTTTGCATCCCTCCAAAAATGCTAAGTGGGTCTTTTGTGTCCGGCCCCATTTCTTGCCTTCAGAGGATGTGCTCTGTTGATTCAGCCTTTCCCTGGGGGCTCTGGAATTCTCCTCTTCCATGTGCTTGGAGCATCCCCCTCTGCAGAGGCTGAGCCTGCTGGCCCTGGTGCTGAACTGGATCCATGCTTTGCTTCCTTCATTTATTCACATGGAATTAAGAGTACTTTGCATAAAAAACAATGACTAAGTAGGGCAGGGTAGTGAGTTAAAAATAAACTGTGACATGCTTCAAGCATTCCTTCGTGTCCGCTCAGATCTGAGTGCTGAGCTGCTGCAGTGACCACTGTCACAAACATTTCCCTGGTCTGGAGAAGAGCAAATGCAACATCTTCCTGCCTGCTGGGCTCCAGGACTGAGGCTGCAGAGGAAAATGCAGAGCTGCACTATCCCAACCACAGCATGTGATGAGAAACGATCTCTATTGGTAAATCCAGCTTTAAAACCCTGTCCCAAAATCATTGCTCCATTATTTAGAGGGCGTGGGTGGAGCAAGCTGATCACCAGCCACTGTTACTACTCTACTATTGATGCTCTAAAAGGTTTGGAAGGAGACAAGCTGGAGTTGCTCAGTTATTAATAGAGATGTTATATTTTATTCATTTTGAATGAAAAAAACATAGGGTGTGATATAAGATTCCCTGAAGTTGAAGGGCGACATTATTTTCGGTGCATCGAATCATTGGTAAGAAGTCGAGCGAGTGACATGAAAATCTTTGATTCTGAGGGAATCTTTCTCTACACGTCTTCCAGTGGTCTCCTCACAGCGTCCAGCCAACCACAGCCATTTCCAGGTCCTCTCCTCTTCATGGGGACTCCTGCAAGTGTTCCTGTACCCCATTCACTGCACAAATGATTTGAGCCCTGCAGCTCTGCACTACAGAAACGGTGGGATTGTGGTTTCTGTCCTGCCTCCTGCCAGGATGTACCAGAGGAAGCCAAAAAATACAGGGCTGAGCTTTTGGACACACGTTTTACCTTTGGTTTAGGTCAAGGCTCTAAGGGTGCAGGAGGACAAGGGGAGCACAGACTTTTCTGCAGAGTAGGATAGGTTGGGTTGTGTGAGTGTGGGGACAGAGTCCTTGTGCTGTGCTCATAATTTCACCCTTGTCCACAGGCTCAGCTGCTGAGTAAGGGCCCTGGTTTCACTGGGAAAGTCTGCTCAGGACTGACAGCTCGGATGGAGCAGATTCGCACAGCCCTGAACAAACGCTCAGCTCCTATCAATGATCAGAGGCTGTGACAAGCGTGGAGCACTTGGGGGTTGACACCTGTTCAGTGCTGGTTAATCCTGAATTTGTCCCATTAAAATACAATCATGCTGTCATTTCAAATGTGGCTGTTTTCTGTACAGACATTCACAGAACTGAAAATCCTACCTTTTTTTTATTCCACTCCAGCTGCCTGGAGGAGATAAGTCCTATCAATATCTCAGTTCATGCTTTCTATCTACCAGAGGCAGGAATCCAATACTCAGATATCACTGAGCCATCCCTTTGTTAATGAGTGGGTGGTTATAAATATGGCACTATGGGCAGATGCATATTTTGTAATTCCCCTTTGCAGATTTTATTACAGTGAATTTGCAGGTTTTCTCCCCTGCCATTTTTGTAACCATGAGTGGTTTTGCTGCTCATTTGTATTTTCAGCCAAGCCAAAATAGTCCCCATTTCCTATTTATTGGTTCCTGGTGGTTAATCCAGTACACATATTTTTCCTAAGTGCTAAAGACAAACTGTATTTTGCAGGGAAAACAAATTGTATCATCAGGTAAGATGCTGATACCACAAATAACTTCAAAAACAATTGGCAAGCGAAGAAATAATCTGGTGAACTTCCAATCTGTGTCTTAATACAGATTGGGATTATTCAGAAACAATAAACATGTGGGAAAGGAAATGCCAAACCCAAAAGTGACAGGACACACATCCTTTAAAATTCACGGGAACTCCAGAAATTAATGATGAACCCTGACCTTTTCCAATGGTCCCTGATAATTGGTAATGGAACTTTGCTGGTGGGGTTTGGCTCCTGTTCTCCCAGCCATATGCAGACTCATGCAAGGAGCCATTAAAACTGGCACCATCTGTGGCTGATAGTTTACAAGCCTTAATTAGTCAAAGTTTATCCTTACGCTGAACACAACCAGCGTGTTTAGCAGACAGTAGGCCCACACATGTCAGCAAGAAGATTTCCTCTGTCTATGCCATCATCCGTGTCAGAGGAGTGGGAGGGGAGCTCAAAGGAGATGGCTACAAAAGGCTCCAAAGACAGACTTTCCCCCGAGGCATTCCCAGGACAAGGTTAACACAGTTATTCTCGTGCATCCCATGGGATAACGACTCTGTGACTTGTTAGCAGAGAGTGGAACACTCATGTTTGAAACTTGTAGTGCTTCAACTCGAATGGATGCTTGGTGTGATGCCTCGGTGACATCTGTCATCCCAGCACAGTCACAGAAGAGTTTTAATGTCTAGAAAACCATTTTGAACACCTTCAGCCTTCTCCGAATTGTGATCAAGACCCATCTTGGGCTGGGATTCCTGCAATCTGATTTTAGACAGGCTCAACAGCTAGTTTAGCAGGATTGTCAGTGATTCTCCCCACCCTGAGATAAGAGCCAGATGTCTGTCTCTCTCCTCTGACTGCAGGACTGGTTTTCATTGAATCTCCTTCTTTCAAGCTTAGATGAGAGCCAGCCTTTGGTGTAGAGGTGCTTTGCCGTATTACTTACTGCTTCCACCCTCAGTCCGTCAGGATTTAACTTCAGGTGTCTGGAATGAAACACCAGGAGGGCTTTCCTTAGTGTCACAGGTCCATTAATGTGTTTTTCTGGCATTGGTTCCATCCAGCTCTGCTCCAGGAGCATCAGCAGAGTCAGGCCAGGGGTTTGCTCCCAGCAGCTCTGCTGGGGAAAGGAGATAGCAGAGCATTTATCTCTAAGGTTAATCCATTTGAAAGCTGAGGGATCACAGCACTGATCCTCAGCTAAGAGAGATGAATTGCCTCCCTCTTTCATGTCACTGACGGATAACTGGAGCAGAGCTGGCTCCCATTTTGGAGGCAGATGCAAAGCAATTCTTCCAGATGGAAGCCAGAGTGAAGCAGGCACGATGCCATCTGGAAAGAGAGGGCCCTTGCTCTGCAGATGCACATTGCAAAAATGATAGAAATATAAAATTGGAAAAAATCCCCCATGTCTGTAGTGAATGGGAGAGTTCAGTGAGTATCTTGCTGCTGGCTCCTGCCTTTCCAAAGAGTGCACTGTGCACAGCAGCCTGGTAATAAGCCTGGAGTAAGAATCTGTTCCCATCTTTCTGGATTTAGCTTAGTCCATTTGATTTTGGTTTGGAGTTTTAATTTTTTTTTTCCAGCCACTCTTTAATTTGTGGTGTGGGTTTAACCAGATTTTGCACCCATCTGAATGAGTGAAAAATGTTTCCAAGAGCTGTTGGTAACAGTGAGAGGTTTGGGCCCTTGCACTATCCAGCCCCGTGACATTTTGGGCCTCAAATTAATACTCATTCACAGAGTATTAATTCCCAACACTCTGAGGATGTTGGATGTGAATTCATCACAGGCTGAGAAGGACAGTTTTCTGAGGCAGCTCTTCAGTGCAATCCTGTCTGCAGATTCCTGAATACATTTCTGTTCAAGAGCCATCAAATCTCAGACAGGCTACATCTGCCACATCATTTTTCAAAAACTTTTTGTCGCGGGGAACAAATGTGACAGAAATGTGTGAAAAGCAGAAATAACAATGAACCATTCCAAATACCCTAATGAATCTGAGACCACACATGGATGGAGCCAGATCTGCTTGGTTGTGTGTCGCAGTCCATTCTGTCCTCCCCTGGAATCAGGACTCGCTTTAGGACATTTTTTCTTTCAGAGAGAGCTGTGACAATGCAGAGCTGCCAGCAGCTCTCATTTACTCTCTGGGCTCTAAAGCACAAAGCCTCAGGAGCTTCAGGATTTTATCTCTTCTGGGACAGAAAATCCAATGGTTCCCCCATTCCTATCTCTGAAAATTAGGCTACAAACACTGGGCTTGGGGCAAATTTTCTGCAGATCTTAGTGGATTTAAATGATATAACTCCATTATACCAGCTCATAACCAGCAGTAAATATTCAGCTGCAGGAATATCAATATAAATAAATTGAGATGCACACACCTGGAGGGAGGAATTTTGACTATTTAGAAAATCCATCAGAACAAAATCCCTGGAAAAATGCACAGGTTTTCATGGGTAGACAAAGCCACCCTGAAGGGTCAATGGACTGAGAGGTAGAATCAGAGGCACCACTTTGCTGGTAAGACTGCAGGTATTTGTTCAGATTAACCAACAACAACAACAAAAATCCTGGAAAAGATTGGAGTGAAGAGTTTGGAAGCAGAGAGTCTTTCTTAATGGTGTTTATAGGCTGGAACAGGGAAGCTGAGAGCAGCAATTCAAATTTTCAGCTTTTCTCCGAAGCAGTATTAATGAGAGTCAAATGTCAATTGACTGCACTGTGCTTTGAATCAGACTGTTAGTGCTGGACTGACACCTGACAAACTGGAAAAAATGAGCAGCTTCGCAAATCCGTTCTTCATATACTGGCAAAGATGAATAAATCAATCAGGAATAAGAGGGAAACAGCAATATAGAACTGAAAGCTGTCACAATACTGGCCAGATGTACGTGAGTGATGAAAGAATAAACAAATCATTAAGTGAAACAGTTTCCTTCTGGTACCATTACTTATCTGAAGAATTGAAAAGTGTAGACAGTCATTTAATGATCTCAAATTTTTGGTGTCTATGTCTCCCTGATTGTCCCATTTCAAAATATGAGCAATAGTGTAAGGAAGTGTAGGAAATGTCCTGCTGGGACCATAAACATCCCAATGCTCTCTATGCATCAGAGGCAGCAGGAGCTGCTATTAAGGAAGAGCACAGAAAATGGGCACATCCTCTGCCATTTCCCTGCACCCCTGGCTCTCCCAATTGCTGTATTTAGGATGTCTCTATCTGTTCTTCCAGCCACCCAAACATCTGCTGTGCAGGAATTTATCTTCTCCCTTTGTCATCCTGGGAGTGCCATCAGTGCCCAGGAGTGCCTGGGGCAGCAGTTCCACTTGTCCAGTGCTGTGCAGTTACTGTGATTTAGCTCTGCAGCTCTGGCTTTGCTTTATTTACACTCCTTCTCTCCAAACTGAAGACATTTTTTTCAGTCTCATGGAAACAACTTCTTCCCCTTGGTGATTTTAGCTGCCCTTTTTCACCTCTCTGCCTCCACTCCTTTTTTCCTGAGAGTGGAGGCTGTGAATCCACACGTCTCAAAGACATGAGCATGATTAGCTTTTACAGAGCTGCAGGACAGTGCTGCCTTGGCTGCTGCTGCATGAAGTCCTGATGATTTCTGAAAACTGTCACTAATGACCCCAAAATCTCTTTCCATGGGTGTCAATGCCTGCTCTGAGTTCAGCCCCGTGTAGGCATGGTTTGTATTCCTTTTGCATCCCCTAAAATTTACCTATCGTGAAGTCCATCTGCCACTTTTGTTATGACCCCTGGGCTTTGCGAGGTGTCCCAAATCTGCACAGTTTTGGTGAACTGCCAGCTGGCAGAAATCATGGCTCAGCTGGGGCTGAACCTGCCCAGGTTTCCATGCACTTGGCCATAAAATCGCACAGATCCAGTGGCAAATTCCAGGAAACTCCCAACCCCCTCTGCCTCCTCGAAAAGTTGTCACTTTTTGTAGCTCCAGCTCCTAAGGGGATGTGCCTAATTTTGCGCCTGTCAGAAATCTCAAGGTTGCACACACCTAAAGTGGATTTATCAACACCCTCCTAAATAAAAAGCATTATCTGACGATCTGCTCATGTTACCCAAGCCCTCGATTGTCTCTCATACACACAGGTCTTGCTGAGTTGAAGGAAAATTCTTCCAAAAGCTGTACATGGCTTCAGCTGCCATTTTTGTGAATGTCTGCTTAAAACAGCATCTTGGGACCCCTGGCTGTGAATTTGAAAGATGAATTTAAGAATTTAAAACTTGAAAGGATTTTTAATTTAAGAATTTTAAAGACACTGTTGCTTAATTTCAAAAGAATTTTGCAATATTTTAAAGGAATTAAAAGAATACATAAATATGATATGCAATAGAACACAACATACTATATGTATCACATAATCAAATATAATTAATATGGCATAATATAAATAATAAATAAAATTTAAGAATTTAAAGATGTTATTGCCTAATTTTTTGTAAATAGACTAACATTATCTTTTATTACCCACTTTCTAAACACACGTATTGTCACAACTTGCTTGTGCACAGGAAGACAAGCAATCCAAACCAGAAAAATCCATATTCCTTTAGCAGTCTTTATACTTTTGCCAGCTCCACTTCACAAGTCCCTTTAGTGGCCCTGTGCAAATTACTTTCTGAAAGTCATTTATTAGGCTATTTGCTTTGTTTGCTCTTTATTAGCAAAGCATCTGCGTAACTTTCTATTGAGAGATCTTAAAAATGTTTGTCATATCATGTCAACAGCTTCAAGACATGAGCTGGTGCCGAGCCTAAAAATAGCTCCTTGGAGATGAGTGGCCTGGCCTAAAGCCAGGCTGGGATCAAGGAGGAATAGATGTGACTTAAATTCACTTTTGCTCACTCGTGTCCTAAACTCTGGCTGAGGACTGGGTGAAACCAGTTCAAATGATGGGACCGTGTGTAAAAAAGACAATGAGAAGAGTTAGGGAAATTTTTACCCCAGTTCTGTTGTTTTTGTCTCTGCAGCACATTGGCCACATTTAGGCACCGCAGGATCTGTGAAACAAAACATTTGGCAGCCACTGGAGAGATCAGTGGAGGGCTTTTTCCCCAAATGGAGCCCAAGGGAAGGAGGTGGAGAGGGAGCTCCTGCCTCCTTCCCAAACTGCAGCCCCATGGCATCTGTCCTGCACTCGAACCCCTCTTTGAAGGCAGAACTTTGTGTTCCTGAGCTCATGGGACACCTGAGCCGGGGGAGCATCGGAATCCCCGCGGGGATAACAAACACCTCCGCTGGGAACCTCAGCTCTTCGGGACAGACCACCAGTGCCTCTTAAATCGGTGCCTACTTAACATTTGGGACTTGGGAATCTCCGCAAATAGAAATTCTGATGAAGGAAATGCTGAGTAGAACTGTCTCCCTGTGTGTCTGGCTTTGACATTTCCAAGCATAGCCCCTCTCCTGGGCCATCATTTTGCACCCACACTTGTCTGACAACTTGCTGAAGAAGTGCATCCAAACAGACAATGAAATGCCTGCATGATTTGTGCAGGAGGGAAGTAAACAAAATATCACTGAGAATGAAACCTTTTCAAATGCAGCTAAAAAAAGAGGTATCAGACGCTTCCAAGTGCTGGAAAATTGCACCTCTCGCTGCTGCTTGGCTCATTTTGGTTCAGTCTTTTGGGATGAGATTTTTCTTAATGAGGTTTGACTGGACTTTGATTTAAACATCTGAAAGTTCCACAATAATTGTTGCTAAGCATTTAGTGCTCTTCATGTTTGGAGAGTCAGCTCATCTCCATGGCACAGGGAGAGTGATTTACTCAGAATTGTGCTGAGAATAAAGATCTTCAGTAAATTGGAAGGACAGCGGCTGTGGAAATGCAAAGTTCTCTGTCCTGTTCCACTGCTCAGTTCTCATAATTGATGATCACATTTGTGCCTACTCCAGCTAGAAATTGTTTTGCCTGGAAAATTCTCCATACTTTTCCACTTCAACTCAGAGTCTGATCTCCCCTGGAATAAAAAAATCAGTTTTAAGCTTTGTAATGTCTCTCCTTTTGCCTTTTCCCTTCGTGCCCGTGCTGCCTCTCCCTTGATAACAAAATGCAAAACCAAAACACAAGGGGTGCTTTGCCCCATATTACCCAGACAGGATGTCAAGAAGCTCTGCACAAAATCTGTGCTGTGCTGTTCAAACAAGTGACACATTCATTAGACTCAGTGAGCATGGGAGGAATATTGAAGATGATGTGCAAACTGTAAACAGGTCACCTTCTTCAAGATAAAGTGGATTACTTCAATGCAAGATGTAATTAAATGCAATTTCTTTTCACTCTCCCTTTCGTGGTTTAATTTATACCTGTTTGGGAATACCAAATTATTTTTTAGCAGTTTGACTTTCTTACTTGTGGATATATTTGGTTAAAATTCCTCTTTTTGGCTCCCAGGGAGCTTATGATTTACAGATAGGGATTTTTCCATGTGACATGGGGTGACATCCTAGTTTGAACAGATCTCCTCTTTCAAAAGAAAGGATTAAAATGGAGAACTGTGTCTCCCACTTGTGAAATGCAGCTCCTGATGAAGGCACTGATTTCTCCATTGTGTCAGAAACGGCTAATACACAATATAAAATTGTTTGAAATATGCTCCAAAACTGTTTTTTTGCAGAAAATTCGACCTCTCTAGAATAGTCCCATCAGCCTAGCACTGGGCCAAGGCAAGAGAAATAATTTAAGAGGTGGGAATCTCCAAAACACTCTTCTGCTGAAAATGTAATTGCTTTGTTTTGAAAGTGCCTAATGATCCAAAAAATGGGTTGATAGCTTTCAAAGCTTTCAGATCTGGAGATGCTGACAGAGCAAATTTAAGAGCGGAAGAAACTTTGGTTTTAGTGCTTCCTTTTCCAGACTTTCTCCTGCAAACCTTTACTCATTACACAAGCTGGGGTAAGGGGTAATGCTCTAGAGAGTTTTTAACATACACAGCAAGAAAGAGATGTGAAACAGATGAAATTAATAAGCAAATAAAAGGAGATAAAAGCTTGTAGGAGTGCTGTGAACCAAGGAAAGCACCCGTTAGTCCTTCCTCCTGCTCTGTCTGTGCAGGGGCAAGAAGGGCAGGAGAAGAAGGTGTTTTCCATGGAGAAATGAGCAGATTTCCAGCCATGGGATCAATGCATCTTCCTGATGTCTCCAGGCTGGGAAGGATCCATCTGTTTGTTGTGCTGAGCCTGTTGGCACCTCCGGGGCCCTGATGGAGGCAGCTCAGCTTTGCTCTGGGGATGCCTGGAGTGGGGCACAAGGCTGATTCCCATCCTGGAAAACAGGGAAATCAGGTCCAGGGAAGATATGCAAAACAAATACATATTAAAAACAGGCCTGGTACTGCACAGGAACTAAAGAGGAGCAGCACAGGGGAAAAAAAACAAACCCTAATATGAAATGATATTCCCTCTAAGGAGAATCTTGTTGAGGATGCTGAGTGAGAGCACGTTCTGTGCTGGGGAGTCAGGCGGAGGAAGGGAGAGGCAGCTCCAGAACATGGTGGGTGGGAAAGCTGATCCCAGCAGAGCGAGGACAGGCAAATTCATCTCAAGAGACGGTCCCAGCAGCGCTGCCAAACCTTCCTTTCACACAAAGTGTCTTGTTTCTGCCTGCATATGTAAATAACAACAGCGATTTCAATCAGGAAAACAACGGTCTCCCTTCAGAGGAAAGAAATTGCAGATATGGGGGTGGAAGTGTCATCTGCACGGAGCGTTGAGGCTTCAGATCCAGTGACAGGTGATTCCTTACAAGCAGCACAAGCACTCAGCCTGTTTGCATTAGGCTCTGGGATTTGTTTTCCTGATGGATTACAGTGAATCCTGGCATAAACACCAGCAGCTACCCACTGAGGTGCTCTGCAGGAGGGAAACACGGCCTGGGGGTATTACAGTTAAATACAACTGGCATTAAATTAATGCCAAAGTGAAAATGCTGAAAATAAACCAAACCCCCTGTACTGACAAACTCTCATGTAACAGAATCACTCTTCAAGAGTGAAAAATGCTAAATGCTCAAATGGTAAATTAATTACCCTCAAATGCTAAAACCTTTGTGTTTTAAGTGATAAAAAAAGTGATAGGAGGGAGAATAGATCTCAAAATAAGATGCTGGCCTGAACACAGAGCAAAGCTCTCAGGTAGGCACAGGGACCCCTCGGGGTCTTTTGTTCATGCTCCAAGTTTTCTGCAAAAGGCTTCTGGTGGAGATGTCACACACACTCATTAACCCAAGCAAATCCATTCTGACTCAGAGAAGCTCCAAAAGCCTTTCTCCAAAAGCAGGGCGTTCTAGGAGCCCAAGATGAGTTAGGAAAATAAACCTTTATACATCCTTACATCCACACGGACATATGTGTGCAAAATGCAACACAAAAATATCTATTGTGTACAGACATCAAGTGCAGTTTGTTATTTCCACGTGCATTTTAAAAATAAAAAGAGAAAATTTGAATATGTTTTTGGAAATTTTTGAATGTGTTTTCTGAAGTTTTTGAAAATGTTTTCTGAAATTTCATTGCCATCTAGAAATGGGCAAAATTAAGTGGGCATTAAGAAATTCCTGAAAACCAAGGGTCCTCCAAGAAGAAGCCCTCAGACATTGGTGTGTGCAATGCACGTATGTGCACTTCTCCGTGCCACTAAAAACTTCATCCCTTGACATTTTTATGGTCCACTTTAGGTAAAAAGCTTTCAGTTTTAATGCTGGCAGTCTTCAAGTAACAGCACTGAAATTGGCTTGCCTAATTAGGGTGATCACGCAGTCGTAATGATTTAATTTCAGATTTTGAGGGGTATTATAGCTGAGTGAGGCAGGTCTGGAGAACAGATTTCTCTGCAGCCTGCTATTAAATCCCTGCAGGTGTGCTGGATTCAGGGAACATCCCTGGCATTCATTCCGACACATAAAAGGAAGACTGCGTTTCTAGAGATCTTAAGAAACCTTGAAGGTCAGATGAAAAATTGAATAAACAGACACTCTTTTAAAATGATCTTCTGATCTTCTTCAAATATTGTGCTTTTTTCTTCAGAATCTTTACTTACTCCTTTAAATTAACCTCCTAATAATAAAGATGATAGAGTTGAGAAATGCTCAAATACAAGGTGAAAGACATTGTCTTTTTAATTAAACAAAATGTGTGCTCACTTTGGTAAAGGTTACAGAATGTCTGGTGAACACCAGCACACGAAGAACTCAAGAGGCTGAGGTTTTGTGCTGTGAATTAACAAAAAATGTCAGTTCTGTTTTGAGCCCACGTGCAGCAATTTGCTGAGTCACTGAAACCTGAGTGTGCATGTGCAAATTTGGGTCAAGATTTGTGAAAACAAGTGCCACAAGTTATATTTCCAATGGCTAAATAATCTATTTGTTTTCTGAGGAATGTTTATGACTTTAGCAGTGACCCTCAGTTTTATCCCTACAAACAGATGAAGCTGCAGTGGGCGCAGTTAAGTTGTTCAAATATGGCCAATATTCTTTATAAATCCACTGGACTGAACTGTGTCTGTATAATCTCATATTTTACTAAAACTGACGTGCACAGAGATAACACAAATTGTAATGGAACCTCCCTTTTCAAATATATCCCTGGAAACAAACACATGCTGGAGAAAATTGCATCTTGGATGTCATAAGGTTGTGAGCCTTAAAAGTCAATAAAACACACTGAAGAGCCCACTTTAAATGAAAACTGTTTTTCATTCTGGATTCCTGTCTTCCACTGCACTTAAGAAATTTTTACCTTGGTTCACACAGGTCAGGCTCTACTGAGCACTAAAATTATTTTTTAAGTGAAAAAATCCCCACTAAGAATGAGTCAGCAGGACTGCACTCTCTGCACTTGCATTAGCAGGAATTTTTATTTTGGGGAAATGCTTGAAATTTTTCCTCCTGTTTTGGTGACCCAAACTTGCAGAGCTGGGCCATACTTGTTCTTACTGCCATGGGTAATAAATGTTGGATTATTCTCTGGCTTCTGAGGGAAACCTCCTTATTACTGGACAGCTGTGGCTGAGAAATGCTTTAAAAAAAAACAAAACCCTCAATTTGTTGGATTATGCAATTGCCCTGATTCTGACACAACTGCACCATCATCCCAGCGACTGGAAACGCAGAACTGCAGGAAACTGTGGGGAGGCAAAATAGAATCAGGGGAAAAAATAGAATTTGGTTCACAGTCCATGACATCAGACTGTAGTCCATGACATCAGACAGAAACACTGAACTGCAGGAAACTCTGGGGAGGCAAAAAAATAAATCACTTCTTCCGGGGGAAAAATGGAATCTGGTTAACAGTCCGTGGCATCAGACTGGAGCTGGGAGAGCTGATCACCGAAATTGGGTGAGGTGTGCCTTCAGCCTTCAGCAGGCTGCCCCCGGACGGTGGAAGGATCCCGGACAAGACCCCATTTGTCAGGAAAAATTAGTCCACAATGCCAGGGGTTTATGTCCAAAAAGGAGACAGAGGAGTCCTGTACCTTTGTTCATGAATAAAGGAAGAAGTCATGGGCATTTCCCATGGGGTCTCTCGAATCGCTAGAGGACGCAGCCTCTTTTTATCCTAATTTCCCGGCTGCAGATTCCCTCTCTCTTTTCCCCATTGGCTGAGGTACTCAAGAGGTACAGACCTCCTGAATCTCCTAATACAGAGCCCCTTCTAATGTACATTCCCCCACCTTTTGTTTTCTTTGTGTCTCTGTTCTTTTTGCCTAAGTCCAGGGATTTAACACGTCCTTGCGTGAGTAACAGTCTGTGCCAATTCATGGAATTCCTATGGAATTTATGGTTCCTCCCGTTGCTTCTTTCGCCTGTTAGTATCTGGCCTTATCTAGCAGCAAGCCCCACAATTTGTTTGTAAAGACATCTCCCTCCTGTTCCGTTCAGGTTTAAGGCATTCTAAGAGTTTTCTCTCCCAGTTTCTTCACTGCTGGCGTTTATTGATGATCCCCAAAATCAGAATCTCTTGTTGAGATGCTGAACAGATGCAGACAGGGAAACTTCCAGAGGTGAAATGGAGCTCTGAGTGTGTTGGTGACCCCACAGCAAAACCAGGGACTCTCAGCTGTAAATGGATGTGCTAATTAATGACACGGTTTCACCCCTCTAATAATTTGTTTTCTTCATTTAGATCTGTAGAATTATTATCATAAAGGAGGCTCATGAGGTTTGGGCAAAGAGCAAGTGGCTGGGAGGTGAGTTCTACTTTCCTGACCTCTCTTGCATGTTCTTCCCTCCTGAGCTCCCAAGCTCTAGACTCTTACAAAGCTACCCTGGCTGCCGAGGAAGCCCAAAAAAATCTCCATAATTGGTATCCCTAACTGGACATATCCTCCCTAGGCCAGCAGGAACACCAGCAAATTTTGGATATATAGCCATGACTGTACACTTTGGATCTCATGGCTGCCCAGACTCTCTGTACTGGGAGCAGCTCCACTGACAACAGTGCAACAACTGCTGCAAGAAGAGCTTGACTGAGAGAAAAATAAGTTTGTGAATTTCTATTCTGTGCAATTTTTACTGTGAAACACAATTGAAACAAGGAATGATCACTTCTACTCTCTGTCCTTCCTGAAAACAGTGTTTCTTCCTGAAAACATATATCAGGAGTAAGATAAAATCACTCAGCCAGCACAACTAATGTCCATTTGAAAAGGGAATAGTATTTGCTGTGTTTTACAATATCCCAGCGGAGACAAGAAAAAGATAGCAAGCTGCAGGAATATATCCTATATTACATAAAAGAACCACCAGATTAAAGGCTGACTGTGATCTTGTTTGCTCAAGATTTAAATTGATGTCTCTCATAGATATCAGTGGCATTAACCTGCATTTACAATGACAGAGAGGAATATTTGGTCATAAAAGCTGAAGTCTCATGTGCTAAAGAGAAAAACTAAAAGCCCTTCAATATTTCTGCAAAATGATAGCGTTTCCATTTGATCTTGACAAGTTATTTATTCAATTGGCACCTCAATTTCCCAGCAGTAAACTGGAAATAAAACTTCTGTGAGCATCACAGTGCTATGGAAAAACTCAATTCTTGTGGAAGGATTTGAAGGTCCAAATGACAGGCACTAAAAAGAGATTATTTTATTGACATTATCTGCATGCAACATCAAGATATCAGAGTTTTTCTTTCCCTGTGCTAGTTAGAGAGAAATATTTGGTCATCTTTTCCCACTTATGCACATTTATAGCTCTCTGAAGGGCCCCACCGTCTCCAGTGACCAACTGGAATTACATGGAGCTGCTCATTGGCATTTCCAGAACAACTAGTGAAAATCAATTGTTGAATTTAGCTACAACGTTGTCTGTAAATAGACCTTCTGATCCAATTTCAAGGTCAGTGCACATCAAGCTTAATTAAAATGGTGTGGCGTGTTACCCATTGTTATTGAACGATTTTAAATATTCAAGAGGGCTCTCAGGGCTCTGGAATTTACTGGAGAGATAGGGAAAAATGGGAAGAAGACTAAGAGGACCTAGAGAGCTCTTATTTCTGCTTCTGTTTCTCTTATTCATAAGCTGCTGAGAAAAATTTACTCAGAGATTTTCTTGATTAGGTTGAACGGACTAAAACCAGCGCTGGCACTGAAAGAAGGGTCCCCTTTTTCCCTCCAAGACATTTCCTCCTGCAAATGTGAAACTGTGCTGGACCTTGGGGAGCCTGGCCTAAGGTAAAGCAAAATGAGAAACAACAAAAATCCTGCACTTTGGCTTTGTGTTAAGTGTGTAATTGCTTGAATTTTCTTCAGAATATCAAGATTGATTTTCATCCCTGCACATGTTTAAGGCATGCAAACATGTTAAATTTAGTAAAAGCGACTTATTTTCATGGGTAGAAGAGAGATCAATATCTGCAGCCACTGTGTAATTTAATTACAAGGAAACTGGGATTTTTTTTTTTATTTTTTTTTTTTTTAGTGACTCTAAAATGACCTCCTGAAGCACATAAAGAAGAAAGTACCAGGCAGGTATAAATTAAGGTGAAAGACACTGGAGGCAGTTCTCCCACCTCTTGTTACACCCACTGAATGCAGGACTAATCTGAATCTCCCTCCTTTCCCCTTGCTCCCACTGCCTCCTGAGAGATCTGGGCTTGGCCTTTCATCTGACTCAGTTTTATTGGATGGGATGTGACATCGTTTCAGTAATTGTTTGGCCCAGTGGGACTCACTTTTCCCATCCACTGGCTCAGTTTGCAAGGGCAGAATTCAACCCACTGAATTGACTTTCCCCTGACCCAGCACATCAAAAACATTCAGAGGGCAGCATTATTCCTTTTCCTAATTAATATGAGCAACTCTTCCATTGTGAAATATTCATTGAGAATTTCCTAATAAATATTCATCAGTGTTAACAAATAAATTTTTTCCGTGCGTTCACCAGTGACACTTAAGGAAATGAAAATACACACAGACTCAGAGCTATGCTGTATTACAAACCACTGCTATTATGACATGCCACAAATCTAATTTATTTCAGAAGCCTTGAACACAGATCGTGGCAGTAAAATGTCTCCTTTATACACATCAGGGGCTGTTTGTGGCACAACAGCACTTCCATGTTTTAATAATGTAACTACTCCCTTGAACTGTGGTTGTTTCCTCAGTGTTTATGAGTGATGGATCACACATTTATAGCAGCAGATGAAAGGCTTGCAGTGACATTTTAGTGCTAGAGAACAGAGCATTTCTACCTGGTGTAGACTCCAAATTTTCTCCATTTTCTACAGCATCTTAGTACTAGGACAGACTTTCACTGGAAAAAAAATAGTTTTATTTTGAATGGTAACTTGAGCATGAGCTGCTTGCTGAGACTATAAATAGTTCAGATTATTTTCCTTGCTCTCTTACCTAAAATAGAACTGGCTGGATGATGACAGTTCATTCTGAGCTGTCTCACAGCTGATTTCTGGGCTGCTCACCAAGCCCAGCCCCAGTTTTTGCTGCCCTGAATTCAGGGGATTCGCTCGAATCCTCAGTGTGGCAGCAGCTCCCTGGCCTCTCCTGGGTCACACTGGGACACTCTCCTCTTCAAACAGTTCCTAATATTTCCTTTCCTTTGGGAAAGGCTGAGAGAAAGGATTTGCCACTCGTAGAGTCTGAAATTGCCACCTGCAGAGTCTTTCTCAGAAAAAAAGCCACAAAAGGATGGTGGAATCACCACCAAGGGAATTGAATTGCTGCAGAGGGGAGCCACATCCACAGCTACAGCTGAGATCTTCAGCCTGATTGATCTGCAGGGTAAGCATGGCCAAAATGTATCAATAAACCAAATTCAGAGTGGTATCATGAATTCATCACAGCGTTCTGTGGGATGTGCGAGAGGTAAATGAGCTCTAGGGGAGGAAAGAACCAAAGATCAACACTGGGAGGGATCAACCAAAGTTCTGTTGATGGGAGGGAATAACCACATTACAAGGCAAGAAGAAGAGAAGAGAAGGTGAGGCAGTTATAAATTTCAGTCTGACTTGTCTCTGGTTCAGCATTCTTGCCTTTGCTGGGGTTTGAGCTTCAGGGTGGACAGCACTTCTCAGTTAACCTCCCGCACCAAACTGCGCCTGGCAGAGAGCGTAAAATAAATCAATAAAACCCCAGAAAGATCTCTGAAGTCATCACCACAGCCCTGGAATAAACAGCTCAGATAACTTCAGGCTGGAGGCTGCAGAGGATATTTGGTACCTGGGTGGAGCCTTCTGTGCCCAGATCTGGAGGCAGAAGATGCTGGAGACAGGAGGATGGCTGTGGCGTTAATCACAGAATTACACACGCGCCATCCCTTCTCCTTCAGCCCCATCAGGAAAGCAGGGGTTTGTTTTTACCCAGCAGCACAGGCACAGCCCGAGAGGGGCTCGGCTGCCCGGGAAGGAGCAGGAGGCAGCTGCAGACCTGTTGCTCTGAGCTGGCGAGGGCCCTGTGCAAGAATTTGTGCAAAAAAGCTACACAGTTGATCTGTCAGCACCGATGCACGCGGTGGGAAAAGCTGACCCTTGCCAGATTTCTGTGGAGGTGTCTGTGATGAGCCCCACACTGTGGTTCCTGTTCAGCAGCCCTGTGGAAGTGCTCAGGAGCTGAGCAAACCCAGGCAGACACCATGAAAGAGAGAAACCTCGGCTTGCAGAGAGCTGTTGAGTCAGTAAAGCCATCCCCTCGCCCCCCTGCTTGCCACGTACTGAGCCCACAGCAGCTGTGGCCCAATTAAACTCAACTGCTTACAGAAATGGATCTGTTGCAGACAGGCACACAATGGATTATGATTGTAATCACTTCAGAGGTCGCAGGAGCTCAGTGCTTGTGTTTTCTGATTTCTGTACGAGGCCCAGGACCGAAGTTCTGACCCACTTTGGGTAGCCGCAGCCCCTGCAGCCCCCTGTTGTTTGTTGAAACACAGCTTGTGGTGTTGGCAGGCACACACTGAGCCTTCCACCAGCTCCAAAGGTGGGTGCTGCTGTCAGGTCAGGGAGGAGTGCTGGCAGCAGCAGACAGTGAGATTCCTACTTGCAGAGTCAATATGGCCACAAATCCAGGCTCTGAATGGAATGGAAATACCTCGGCGCAGATGGGGAAAGAACCTGCAACCCCAAAGATCCTGCAAGGTAAAACACTCGCCGAGGCTTTCCTTGTGCAGCTGCAGTCAGTGTCTCCCCTGGCCGGGTGGGAGGTGGTCCTGCTGCTCTGCTGGACCAGCGCCCTGGGGTGAGCCCCCTCCTCCACGGGGACACTGCTGCTCTCCAAAATGCCCCAGGGATGTCAGGCTCTACACCTGGAGGAAGAAACTTGTGTGCAAAGTGCTTTACAGTGGCACTGAATGTACTTCTGTTTGAGACATGTAATTGTTTTCTATCATAACTCGACCTATCCTATCAGCTAAGGATGATCTTACAGACACTATGTGCAGCCTTTTTTCTCCTTTTGAGTTCTTTCCTGAAGATCTTTCTTCGCTGGGCCTCCCTGGAGGCATGAGCCTATAATCTATAAAGCCATCTGCTTTGCTGGGTTGTGGCCAGGGCACTTTATTAAATCAGCAGGGAGTAATTGATGGAATTGTTTTCACTGCGGGACAGAACTGCACTGGGGAAACTGAGACAAAGGTGCAGAGCAGCACACACGTTTCACCTATCTCGGCAACTAAAGGTGGGGAAAAGGGGCTCTTCTTCCCTTGGGGAATTTTTGTTTTCAAATATTGTGATCTGCACGATCACTGCTGCAGGAGCAGCACCGTGGCAGGACCAACTTTTGGAAGTGGAAAGAGCAGCAGCACTTTCAGGTGAGGTGAGGAGGACAATGTGAGAATCAGGAGATATTTATTAAGTGTAAGGACCAGGCAAAGCCTCTCTTTGAATAGAAAATTATTCCAATCTGCTCAGTGCCTGGCCCTTTTAGCTAAACTTAACTCGTGGCTGCTGCTGCTTTGTCAGGAAAGAAAAACCTGAAGTGACTGATGGAGAGGGACAGTTAATATTGGACAGATTTGCTGGGAGCAGGTTTGTCTGAAATGCTGCAAGAACATATCTGCAGGATGGCAGAATCACAGCTCTTGCTTTACATACACATGAAGGGAAAAAAGGGAAATGTTTTCTTCTAGTTGGAGCAGCAGTCAACACCTTCGCTTTTAAAAAACCCTTGAAAGAGCTGAAAATTGCTTCCAAAGTTTTGTTGCGCTTTAATTAAATTTTTTGCTGTTTTCCACCCTCCGGTCTATATTTTGCTCATTTTCACACTGCACAAAGGGTTATTTTTATTCTTTTGATGAAATTAATCTCAATCAATTTTTGCTAGAGCTCTGGGTGAGGTTGGAATATGTAATTGTATTTGTTAGTGGTGTGAATATTGAGCATTACACAGAAAGTGAGCAGTGTTAGAAGAAACGATACACAATGAAAAATAATCCATCAAATGAAAACGCCACAGCCACAGTCATATAATTAATAACAGCAATGACAACAGCAAATAAAATGCCTGGAAGCTTATTGTACATTTATTGTACCTCAGAACAAAACTGGAAAAGCACACAAATTAATTTTGCCCAATATAATTTAATATTTACATGTATCATTGAGTATAACACACTGAACTACCTGGAATCTGTTTAAGGAAAGGGCTTCAGATAAATCTCTCTAAATGTCTAGGATTATAATGAGCAATCAGATGAAAAAATCCAACCATTAAAACACCCAGGCTGGTGTTTACAGCCAATGAAACCTTTCTAAGCAGTTTGGTGACTGCAAAATATCCTTTACAACACATTGTAAGAAGCCCCAGGGTTACAAGCAGCTTTACAACATCAAGACGGCAATAAAACACCTTCCAAAGTTTTATGAGAGACACAGGTCATGAATGCACATTACCCAGGTCATGGATGCACTAAAAGCAGTCATTCACTGAAATATAAATGTTATTCCAAGGAATTTCAATCCTGCAAGAGTTGATTTCATTCTATGAGATTAAAAACCCCCAAAATAATATCAACAAAAAGTAAAATGCTGGCAAACCTCCCTTGGTATGAGCTGATGTGATTCTACCAGAATTAGAGTCTCATGGAACCTGGTTTTGCAATTTTTCCTATTTTACCTTGGGATATTTCAGTTCATTGGCTTGGGAAACTCAGGGAAATTAATCTTTTGGGAAACTCCAGAGTTGCCTCTACAAATGGACCAGAAACGACCCAAAAGGATAATTTGTCATTGCTTTTGTGCGTAGTTGATTCTGAATAGGAAGTTGCAAGGATTCTGAGTCATAACAATTTTCTATTTCTTTCATTCTTTTAATCTTTAAAGGAACCGATTGGGACATTTTTGGTTTATGATGATGTAGTCTGGTGTTGTAACATATTCAAAGCCTCAGGACATGAGGACCTTGAGAATGAAGGGTGAGGAGAGGTTCATCCAACAGCTGGTTTTGTTTTCCATGCATCAGAGACCTCGTGTAAACAACACATCTTAATGTAACTTCACCCCAAATAATGTCAGTATTGTTTGATTAGTTACTGTTTTTCAAATATACGCCATAATTTTGTTAAAAGCTGACAAAATCAGCTTGGATAAATGTGTTGATAGCATTATGCTGCAATCTGATCGTTTACTGTCATTAAGTTGGAAAATTCTTCAGCTTCAACAGATTCTACAGTCAGCCTGAAAACTGCAAACTTCCAACCCAAACCATTCCGTGATCCTGTGATTCCATAAAAAGGAGATAGAGAGGAAAGAACTATTTTTTCTATTGAAATGGAATACAATATATTATAGTGATTATTAATAATAAAGTAATTATTTTTCTAAGTTGATGTTTACGATGGGATCTGAGGTTTCAGGGCTAACAGCAAGAGTTGCATTTTTCCCAGAGCAGAGTTCAATCTCTTTAAAGCCCATTAAAGTCAGGGAGATGCATCCATCAGTTATTACACGGAGAGGCTGTGATGACAAAATGCATCTCAAGGAAAGGCAGAGCCAAAGCATGGCAGGATTAGCACAGATAATGACCCTCATTTGTCTGCACGGGGGACATTCGCTGAGTTGTGCGATTTTGAAATTGAATTGAACTTTGGATGATATCCATGGCTCAGGCCTCTAAATAATCCTTATCTCCAGGTGCTTTTCACGGAAGGTGGAGGAGCAGTTCCCCAGGGTCACTTATCCTGTGAAAGATGTCCTGCACAGCAACTCCTCTCTCACTGATTTGGCAGCATTTTCCCAAGGCCAGTTTTATTTTATTTCATTATTTTCTTGATAATACCGTATTATTTTCCTGAGTCTTTTCCTCTATAAATTCCAAACCTCATCACTTAGGATTAAAACAGTGATAGATCAGAGTCTTTTCAGACAAGGAGATTTCTGCCTCCTTCCTTGAACTGGAAATTCACATTTCTAAAGTTATTATCGAGTCAGTGAAGGTTTTGAGATTGAAAGAGTCAGGAGTATCAAACCTGAAAATGAAAAATGTTATCAATGAAAGTGAAAAGTGTTCTGATAGGGTGGAGTAATTATCTGGGTAAAAATGCAGAGTAAAATCATTGCCCTCACAAGGAATGTTTGCTGCAGATCAAGGCCACTGACTCATTACATTGAGGGGCTTCTGTGGCCTTCTGAAAGGCTGCAGCCTTGCAAAAGCCTTTAATGGGAACGTGTAAAGAAATCCAGAGGGCAAATCCTTCCAGGAACAGGGATAGGGAGGGGCTTTAGCCAAGCACAGTTGGGGAGGCTTTTTTCCGTTTGCTGGACAGAAGAGTTCAGCTCATGAAAGACATTTTCCTATGTATGTTATGAACAGCATTTTAAACAAAACAAAGCAAAAAAATTGCATTTCCCATGTGCTTTTACTGTAAGCTGGCATTTCAGGAAGAATGTCTCTTGCTCAGAAACTGTTTTTTAAAATTTGCATAGCACTAAGAACACAGGCAAAATGTGTGGTGGTGCAGAGGATGAGACAGCACAGGTTTGTGGAGCTGTGTGGAGCTTTGTCATGTGGGTTTGGGGCTGAAAATGGGGAATTGTACAGAAGAGGGCTTGGAGGGAATGTGCAGAGCTGTAGAAATGCAGATACAGGGAAATGTAAGAGACTGAGGGAATAATTTACTCAGTTATCCACAGGGAGATGAAAAAGGGAGCAGAGGAGTGCACAGCCTGCTTGGGAAAAGTAATTCTCACAGTAAATAGCACTTCATCTAGCAGGAGAATGATCAATTATTGTGTGTTTTCAATAATATTTTAAAATAATATAGCGTTGGAATAATGTAGCCAGGGATACAGAATTCCTATCCCTGTGGGATTCTTGTAAAACTGTGCCTTAGAAAAATCAGAGGCCCTTGTGCAAAGCTGAAATTACCAGGAAAGATAATTTATGGGTGCTACGCAAAAAATCTAAATATATGGTCATAATAGGGAGGTCTACACTTAAGACTTGTATTCTTTTTTAAATTTTTTTTTTTTAATTTTTAATGAAAAAGAGTGTGTGGCAAGGAGGACCTAGGAATTACAGCAGTGCATTTGATCATCAAAAAATGATTGCAAGACCAAGGTCTTATTTATTCAGTCAGAGCCCATCTGAGTTCAAACATCAAACACTGGAGTGGTTTTTGGACCAAAAGAAAAAGAAAATCCACCTTTTGCAAAACACACAGGAAGAAAAAAGACCAACAAAAGACTAACAGTGATTCCACACAGTTTTGTGGTGAGCTGTGATCAACAGTGACATTTCACGGAGTGGAACACCAACTCCGGGGTATTTATGGGATATCCTGAATTATTACCCCAATAGCGTGGGGATTCTCTGCGGCCAAGACAGGGGATTCCTCAATGGCAGGAGAATGAGATGAATTCCTGCTGGAAATGAGGCTGTTCATGGATACGCCGAGGTGGTTCAGCCTATTGAAGGATCTCTGTGAAAGCTGTGCAGTTTCCTATTTTCCCATGGCCTGCGCTGCCTCAGTGCAAGCAGCTCCTCGCCCCATCCTGAGCATCTCCCAGGCCGGAGGTTTCACATTTTTGGGAGCTGTGAAGTTTCCTGTCACCGTTCACGTGGAAAGGCTGGAGTGGTGAACATGCCCATGTCCTTCCGGAGAGGAACAGAGGCAGATCCTGCGGCTCTGTGACAGCCAAGCCCTGCGAGATGCTGCTTCTGTATTTAGAGCTGCTCACACCTTGCAGCAGCAAAGAGGAGGAGAAGCTTTGCATTCAGCTCAGCTGCAGCTCTTTCAGCAGAAAAAAAAAAAAGAAAAAAAAAGAAAAAGAAAAAAAAAAAAGGAAGGCTTTTTTTCTGGAGAGCAAATTTCCTTCAAGCACCACGCACTGGGGTTGTTGTCTGGGCACTCTCAGGGCTCCACGAGACATTGGTGATTTTTGATGCAGGAGGAAATCCTGTGGGACTGGACCAACCAACACCAGCCCATTCAGACTTTTATTTTTAGAAGAACGCTGGAAAGATGCCAATTCGTCCCTACTCTGGCCCAGTGCCTGTGCAAGTCACGCAGGAAAATGGTTTGTCTAAAACTTTCTCATAACACGGAATCACAGAATGGTTTGGCTGGGAGGGATCTTAAACCATGGGCAGGGGCACCTCCTGCTATCCCAGGCTGCTCCAAGCCCTGTCCAGCCTGGCCTTGGGCACTGCCAGGGATCCAGGGGCAGCCACAGCTGCTCTGGGCACCTCTGCCAGGGCCTGCCCACCCTCACAGGGAAGGATTTTTCCCCAATATCCTATTTAACCCTGCCCTCTGTCACTTTGAAGCCATTTCCCCTTGTCCTGTCACTCCAGGCCTTGTAAAAAGTCTCTCTCCATCTTGTGGAGGCACTGGAAAGCCAAAATTAGGTCACCCCAAAGCTTCTCCAGGTTGAGCAATCCCAATTTTCCCAGCCTTTCCCTCACAGGAGAGGTTCTTCATCCCTTGAATCATCCTGGTGGCCTCCTCTGGACTCTCCGCAGTGTGTAAAACATTCTGTGATGGAGGTTTCTTTCTGAAAATCCTTGTCCTACTCTATTTCCTTCCCACAGACACCTCAGCAGAGCCCCAGCCTTGTGCAGGCAGAGATTTGTTTGCCCATCCTAAACCAACCTTCATTTCCTTCCCAAACTTTTCCTTTAGCAAGGCTCCTGCAGGAGCAGGAAAACAAAATCCCTCGTGCCAGAGCAGGATCTGCCTCTGTGTGAGAGACCCTCGAAGACAGAGACACATAAAGAAATTTGGACCTTCTGAAAGGATGAAAACCCTCAGAGGTTGCTCCATAAATAGCCAATTAGTCAGCTGTGAATATTTCTGCTGTTTTTACACAGATCTTGCCAGCTGAAGTCAGTGGCTAAGAGAAATACTGAGCACAATGGCTTTTATTTCATTGTTATTCAACGCACACCTCAAGAGAGGTGACTAAGAGGTGAATGAGAGATTTCAAAGTCTCTTAACTCTCTAATTTTGCACACAGAAAAGAACTCTGGTGCAGAACATCGCTTAAGATCTGTCTTAAACTCTTACAGGGAATAATTCTCTATTAAATCTGACCTTTTCTCCTCCTAGGGTGAGTTTACCAAAAAATAACAACAAACCAATAAATATGTTTGCTAACTGCAACTGCTTTAACCCTGTGCAAGCACATTGGAGCTTATGGTGCATTCTTGAGTTATTTATTTAGAAAAATAACTCTGCTCAGGCAACAGGAGCTGTAGAGCTGTGGGAAGTTGATGAATTTTTGTTGCCCCTCACTGAGTGACTAGTTCTGATTGTTTAAACAAATTTAAAAATTCATATACAAGTAAACACATCAGTACCACTAAACATTTCTTCTGAATATTTACAAATTAAGATTAATTCACTAAAATTATCTGTAGGATAAATTGACACAGAATATTTCTGTTCTAGGTACAGATACACACAGTACTTAAATCTAAAGGGTTTAAAAGGTTATTTTACCATATATTTGGGTTGGTTTTCATAATAACCTCTCATTCTCTGTACCAAAGCCAGTGCACTCAGCTCAGACTTTTCGCTGCTCTGCAGTGCAGTCATGCACACTGATTCTCCGTGTATTTGGCGATGTTTAAGTAGTTGTACTACAGTAAGTGTTGTGAGGAGATGGCAATTTAGTTCAGTCTGCAGTGCTGTCAGAGATTTCATCCCTCTGTGCCAAAAGAAAGCCATAAATCACTGTGTCCAGAGAAGAATAATGCACCGGCAAATGTACAAATATTAAATTCTTCAGCACCTCCTGCAGGCTCTCTTTTTCCTGCAGATTATTTCCTGTACGAACAGACTTCATTTTGCAAGCTTTCAGCTCTAATCAACACAGCATTGTCCCGGGAATATCTGCCTTGGATATCTTAGGGAATAGCCACCGTTGATGGCAAGGCTCAATTTTAACACATTACATTTAAAGAACACAAAAGTGCCGCACTTACTGCAGGAATAAATCCCTTTTATTTTTCTCTGGTTTTGAGCCATCAGTGTTTTATGCTCAGAGTGGAACTTCGTGTGCTTCTGGTCCTGCCCTGTCCTGTCCTCTTCTCTCCTCTCCTCTGGTGACATTGGAATCTGTGTCCTGTCATTAATATCTTTCTTGAATGAATCTCTTTCTGGGTCAGTGACACTTCAGCACTTGAACAGTGCAAAATTAGGAGCTCATCCAAGGGGCTTCAGGGTCTCCACAAGCACTCCCACACGTCGATGGGAGAGAAAAAAAAATTTATTTCCTAGCAAAAGGCATGGAAGGAGCTCCAATATCCCCGCATGGGGTGCAACAGGATATTATAATTTTAACAGGCACTGAAATGAAGTTGCCAATGTGGGCTGTTGGCAGCTCCTCTTTGGTGCCTACTGGCCTGGCCCTGTCAGCATCACTGAGAATTTCTCATAGCTGCTGGTTAGATAGTAAAAGATAAATTGTCAGCAATCTCACTCCAGAATATTGTGCAGCTTTGGCATTTTATTTCCAAGCAACACATATGGACACACAGTTTATTGCTCCTTTCCTTTTATAATTCCCCCCTCGTTTCTCATCCCTAAAGTTTTTAATGAGTAGTTTCATTTTCAGAATTCGTTTTTCCTGAGGGCTTAATACTTTGCTGCTCTCAGGATTAGGAGGAAGGTGATCTTAATTTGTGACTCCCATTTCCTTCTTCCAATGGTACTGTATTTATTAGTGCTGGGGAACAGAGTGAAGCAGGTTGAACATTATAAATAGCATCTCAAAGGATTGTTCTGTTCAACTTGGTGTGTGATAGAAGTTAATGACAGTGAATTGTTTCCTCCTTAGCTTCTAGCTTTTCACATAATTTACGGGATTAGTTTTTCTTTTGGACCTTATTTTTCTCCTGACACAGCCTGCATTTCTCAGGAAGATATAAGAAGAAGTATTATGGATAATGGATGTCCTCAGGGGCCCATCACAGGAAAATGCTGCAGGAACTGAAAACTCAGCTATGATGATGGCCTTCATTTCCATAGTCTTTGGTGGCAACACTTGGGTTTTTGTTACGATTTTGATATATTTTCATTTCACTACAGATATCACTTTCCTTGCACTGTTGTTAAGTCTTTTACTTTGATCAAGGGAGCTCATCCTTATAACACAGGGCTTATATTCACTCAAGCTGAGCCCCTGAGATTTCAAATCGTTTTTTAGGATGGCAGGAAGCTGCCAGGTTGGGAGAGGTGTCTTCCAGATATGGAGTTACGAGAGAGAGAATGAAGCTCCTTTAACAAGCAATAAATTATTTCCTTTTCAAAATCTCCCAGCCCCTCTCCCCCGCCAAAAAAAAAGAAAAATAAAGAAAAATAAAAAAGAAGAAAATTACTTCCTGTTGATTTAGTTGCATTTGCAAAGTGAAGCTAACAAACAGAGGCATTGCTGGAAACAAAAGGCAGCGATTTGTCACTGACAGTTCATCGTTAATTGGAATCCTATTTGGTCTGAAAGACTGAGGGGAGAGTAGTCAAAGGAGACTGAAATGAAAAACCCAAAGTGAGTGCAGGAAAATGCATCACAACTCCCACACACAGCCAGGACTGCAGGAGGCAAAAAGCATCCTCTGGACACGTGGGCGAGGAGCAGGCACTGACCATGCAGACAGATGCAGAGAGACAAGTCTATTTTGGGCCTGAGCTCTGGAAATTCGGGGTAACAGCTCTGCCTTTGCCTCGTGCAGCTGGGAGCGGGGCCAGGATAAAACCCTGGGTACACATTCCCGTGAGGAGAAAAGGTGGGAAGAGAAAAAAACGCAAAGCCAAGTGTGGGACTCGCCAGCTCAAAGTGATTTGTTTTGTAAGCAATGGTGCATTTTGTGAGAAAGGTTTGGCTGGGGTGGTGAGGGCTATCAGTCAGTGGTTGTTTTTTAATGAGAATAATGTGATTCTAGCAGGGCTTTCCGTGGGTGCAGGTCGAAATGGGGGAGACAGGGAATGAATGAGGTTTGCAAGAACGAGTTGTGCCTGCAGCTGCTCTTGGGGGGGGACAGAAGGGAAACTTCCCCATCAGCAAATCAGATTGTGCCCAAGAGCCTCGGGAGGAAAGGATTCTCTCTGTCAGAGGTGGGACAGCTCCAACCTCAACACCATCCTCAACACCATCATCAACACCATCCTCAACACCTCAGAGCAGCAGGCAGCTCAGGGCAGAAGCAAGAGAATCACCCCTATTTCACAAAGAGATAACTGGGTGCAAAATCAGGCATCTCACCAGAGGAGAGCCCATAAATTCACCAGGAATCCCCCTTGGCCTTGCCTTCATCTCTCTGCAGCCCCAGGAAGGGGATTTTGGGGCTGTCTTTCCAGCAGTGCCACGGAGCAGACACACTGCTCTGTCTCCCAGGGAGATTTGTTGTTCCCATGCTACTTTTTCTGCGAAGATGAAAGAAAAGTCCATTGTTAATGAAATCTTGTTGTTGTTTGGATGCAGGGGAACATAATAAAAGACTCCAAAGTAAATGCTATGAACCAAAGTAGAAGCCTACAGGTGATTTAATTTTTCAAGGTTTGGGCAAGTATTGAATTAGTGAAGATGGAATTTAGCAGGTTCTGAATTATCAGCATCTGAACCACATAAATATCCTTTTTTTCTGGTGTGTGAATGAGCATTTTCCCTTATACAGAGGTTTAAGTATCACCAGGGTGACTCTATGGTACTCACAAAGTTGCTATGGTAATTTCATAATTAAACATCCCTGTAAATCCTCACACAAATTAATACTTTTTGGAAGTGCGTTTTCATTTAGTCAGGCTTTAATTTATGCTGTCACCTCATCGCTCTGGCTGCAAAAAGGATTTATGTGCCACCCGGTGAGAAATCTTTCTGCTGGTATTGTGTCACCTGCGATGAATGGGTGACAGCAGGTCTGTCCCAGAGGGAATGTGTGGGGTCCATGCCCCAGGTGTGGGATGTGGCTGGGGAAGGGAAGGCTCTGTTTTTGTTCAGAGATGGAATTGATCCTCCAATCGCCCATTCCTCTAATTCCTTTCAAAATTTAGGATGATTGCTGCTTTGCTTCTCTTCCATCCCACCACCCTTAACTGGTACCAGTCCTGGGGAAGTTGCCTTCATTTTCACATCTCTTATCCCTTCTTTGTCTTTTATTTGTCATTTCCACTGGAAATCAGCCCCTGCTCCCCCCGGGCTGCAGAGTCCGTCTCGCTGGATTACGTCAGATTTTCAGCCAAGTATTTCCCTGCTCCCTCCCATGTGGCTCCTCGTGCTTCAGAAGAGTTCACCATCACTGGTTTTAAGTCTTCCAGTTGCTGGGATGCTCTAAAAAAAATACCAAATTAGGTATCAATATTATTGTGTATCCCACAGATGGGATTGTGTCAACCTTAGCTGTGCCCGAAATCTATTAAGACAAAAAGCCAAAATTTTTCCTCTTTGCACTAAATAAGAGCTGACCTTCTGAGCAAGAAACTCAAGGATGTGCACAAAGGAAAGAAAGGTTCTCCTACAGAGAAGTTACAAAAGGGATGAGAAGAAAGCAATTTGCATGAACTGGTTTCTACACAAATGTATCGCTTAAATTATGAATAAAGGAGTTTCTGAATGGATGAGCTTATGGAAATCTAAAACTGCTCTCCTTCTGCCTTTGCAATATTAGCAGGAAGAAACTACTTCCAATAAAAACCATTTTTAAATGGACAAAAAGAGGGAAAATATTCTTTTGTTTTAATAAACTATATTACTGTTGTTTGTTGCTACTCTTGTTTACTGTCCCGTGTGTGTTGCAGCCCTTAAAACTCGACTGAAAAATCTCATGCACTTTTCAGAAGCGATTAGCTGGAGACACGAGACCTCCACTAACCTCCCTTGCTTGGTGGTTGTGTTTCAGCACAGGCTTTTTGTTCTTTCCGCAAGGGAAATGCAGTCAGAAAAGCTGATCTTGATTTGAGCTCCAGATTGAAGCTGGCCTTTCTTCCTTCATCAGCCTCACAGTCAGGAGGATTTAAAACCAGAATGAGTGTGAGCAGAAGTGCCTCCAAATTTGAGCAGGCTGAGTGGGTTTGAGCAGCCACCAAGATTCAATATTGCCCAGTGCAGCCAATTGCATACAATTGTGCCTAAAAAAGCAATGCTAAAGAGAGAAATCAGAGTAGTGAAACTTTCACTGCTCCATGGAGGTTCCAAGTCATCCGAGAATCATTACCTTTGAATCCCTAAAACCAAACCAAGAAAACTTTTTCAGGGTAAGAAAAAAGTTTCGTCAAAGTTTCAAGAGTGACAAAAACACCACAGCTTTTACATTAGACTCTGTAGCTACCTGATGAAAATGTGCACTCTATGCAAAGATTTTGCAGTATTTGGATGTTCTTGTGCCACATCCTACCCTCTTCATTAGTGATACTAGACAGGTAAATCAGAACCCCTCGGGGGAGACTTTGGAGAATTGTGGAGATCAATTCACATATCCTGGAGAAGAAAGGATGAAATAACTCTCCGTGTAATATTCCAGACAAAACACAGATGTGTACGTCTAGAATCACTCAATCACACTCCTTTAATACTTGCAGTGTAATATACACATAAATTTTACTTTTGCCCTGGCTTGTACCTGTCACCTCCAGGGCACTGAGTTGGCACCTCCAGGATCATGTTTTCATTGAATTGGACCTGATATAATTGTAAAAATATTATGTCAAAACCCTGCTCTGGTTCAGGTCAGCCTTATTCCCCTCAGGACTATCAAACCTACTTCTGCATGATCTGAGGAAAGCAGGGTGAAGATCACGTTTCTCTCCTCAGCTACATGACATAATTGTGCTGGTGGGTGCTGACTTGAGGCAAAAATCGGTGAGTTTTTCTCCCAAAGTACCACTTAATAACTTGGGATTGATTCACTGTCCACTTGTGTAAAAGGTTGGCAGAGAGGGATGGACTTGAACAAGGTCTTCAGGCAGAAGAGCCTAAATATCTGTAACCAGGGATATAAATAGGGACTGGAAATATTCCTAATGTATAAAATAGGGATATACATATCCCTAAACATGGAGATTTGTCACTGCACACAATTCAGCTCGTACAGGATTGGGGCTCCTCTTTCCCATCATGTGGATTTCTCTCCTGCAGGTTCCCTAATTTGAGGAATATATTTTATATCCATCTGCACCTTGTCTTGAGGCCAGGGGTAAGGGCTGTCCTGTGGATAAAGGCTGAGAACACCTTGGGTGGTGCTTTGGAGAGCAGCCTGAGCTGCTGCTGAGAGCTGCAGGCACTTTAAAATCCTCAACCCCCAAACAGACACATCTACAACATTTCCAGCATTTCTAATTAAGTCAGTGACGGAACTAAATTTCGCCTCAAAGCTTGTTTAATAATAAATCTCCAACTGACAGCACTGCACCTTCTGATTTTTTTCCCATTTGAGGAAAGAAATAGTTATTAGAGGAATAGTGTGACCTTCAAATCTTTTCAGAGCTTTGCAATCACGAGCAGGAGTGTGCAAGGGCTCAGCAAATCTGCTCCTGCCTGTCTCCTGCTGTGCTGCAGTTTCTCTAATCAAGTATAATTAAAATGGAAAAAAGAAACAGCAATACAATACCGTACACACAGAAATAGTAATCAGGGTGGCAGCAAAGTCACTTTTCTGCAGGGTTTTTTATCATGTGCAGCCCTAAACACTCCCAAGCTGTTGCTCACATGAGTGATGCTGTTCATGGAAACAATCCGTTGGTTTTTTGGGATTACCTGGCTCAGGAAGGATCTGCAGAATCCTCTGCGAACACTGACAGATGCCTGGTGCTCTCACAAATGCAATTTTCACCTTGTGATTGTTGTGGTAGACCAAGGGACATTAAGATTTTAATTTATTTGCTTCTTTTTAATTAGGTGACATTTGCCAGATGAGCTGCAGGAAAATTGGTGATTGTTGGTGGTAGCTCTGGTTCCTGATGAATTCCCATACAAGCAAAAAAACCAACAGAGCTTCGATGAACACAAATGTAACTGAGTATTTTTGGTATCGTTTATTTTTCTTCAGATTTGCTAATAATACCAAATTACAATAATAAATATTTTAATTTAGTCGTGGCATTAATCATCACCTTCATCCTCATCTCACGTCAGCTGTGACATTCAAATAATGCTCATGATTTAGCAGAATAATTTTGATCTACACTGACACTCCCCAGTAAAACAGCTCCACTTCAATAAAATACATTTCTCTTTCCCACTTAAACCCCACTGGATGGGACCCTCCAGAAGGGAAAATTTAATTGGTTTTAGGACATGTAATTTCTGAAACTTTATTATGTGTGCAACCAAAAAAATCTCAGTGCTTGGTAAAGTTGCTCAATTAATAATGATTTCTTTGTTTCACAGGTTGGATTGTTTTTTTCTTTTTGCTATGGGTGACAAGAGAAATTCACACACAGAAAGTAAAAGATTTAAAATTAAGGCTAATAAAACAAAAAATGAAGGTTTCTAGAAGAATATTTAAAGTGAAATTTCTAGAACTATTTTTCTGTTTAATAGAATAGGAAAACAGCCTGCTAGATATTTAAATTTTTCAATCAGGGTGGCTGTTTCGTTCTTTAAAAAAAATGAGATAAATTAAGCAGTTTTAATTAAGCTCATCTCATTTTCATAATCCTCCTTCTCACCCACACTCTAATGGAAGGTCAGAGAAGTAACTGCGGAGGAGCACGGCACTGCAAGAACAAATTCTAATTATTGCAGAGGAAAGTTAAAATATTTTCTTTTCAAATATATACATATATTTTTCCCCTTTCTGCTTAATTTTGAGAGTCATTTCTTCCTGCTGTTGCTCTGTTTTCCCCCGAGGCAGTTTGTGCTGATGGATGGCACAAAGTTGGGGGATAACAGCGGAATGAAAACAAGCGTTGGGTGCTGACAAAGCCAACGTGATCAATATTGAGAGATTGCTCCCAGGACCAACTTTCCCATTCCTCACAGACTGCAGGGCACCTTAGCCCAGGGCTGGGAGAACAGAACCTTTCCAGGGATGTGCAGCCTCAAAATCACACTTTTTACACCAATTCCATGACCCTACACTGAGCTACGGACTGGCATTTCACAGGCGTTTAGCTCCAGGCATTGAATATAAATTAACCCGACTTCCATGCATTTTGTGTGATATTTATGAGGTGGTTTTTAATAAGGTTGCATTATTACAAATTGTTATTACAGATAATCTTTATTATCACCACAGCCTGCGTTATGAGGCTGTCTGGGCTCATATTTCATTTTGTAGCTCCCGTGGCAGAGTGAAGCAATGTCTGAAATCCTGATGGGTGCTCACCACCGACTGACAGCCTCGGTTTTTAATGGAGCTCTCGGAGGAGAAGGGCTCTATCCATCAGTCTGCCCTTAGAGGAAACCTCCAGAGCAGCTCAAATCCCTTTTCTGTGGGTCCAACTTGCTGGGAAAGCTGACGGAATTAAACACGGACTTTCGTAGGTAGTGGTGCTGAAGAAGTCATTCCTTTGTTTTGCCTGATATGCCTCTTGGCCAATATCTTGGTTTTTTCCACATAAAACTGTGCTTTTAAGGAGAACTCCTCAGGTGTTTAATTGAGCCGTTTTTTTGCAGAAGGATCAGAAGTAATGAGGTGATGATGGCAGTGAGTAATGAGGTGATGGCCCTTTTTGCAGTGATGGATAAACCTTGCCTAGAAACGTCAGGGAACCCATGCAGGCAGGAGCAGAAGGATCCAGGAGCTCAGGGGGAGCAGCTCAAAGAGAGAGCGAGCCCAGGTGGGTGAGCTCTGCAGGGCTCTCTCTACCCTGAAGTCACTTAAATTCAGCTTTTTGCCCTTTGCTGCATTGTTTCCTGCTCAGATGTGTCAGGTGTCATCCCTGCCATGCACATTTGGCAATTCACCCACACCACTAAAATAAAAAGTCCCCAAGAATGCCAGGGAGGCTTTATCTTCTCCAAGAATGGCAGGGAGCCTTTATCTTCTCCAGGAATGCCAGGGAGGTTTTATCTTCTCCAAGAATGCCAGGGAGCNGAATGGCAGGGAGCCTTTATCTTCTCCAGGAATGCCAGGGAGGTTTTATCTTCTCCAAGAATGCCAGGGAGCCTTTATTTTCTCCAAGAATGGCAGGGAGGCTTTATCTTCTCCAAGACTGCCAGGGAGGTTTTATCTTCTCCAAAGCTTGCAAAGTTCACTGCACTTACCTGCCCCTCATCCTTTTTATCAAAAAGCGGGGAATATTTATTTATTTTTATATCTGTACATGTAGAAGACTTCTCATGGTCTAGTACACAATATAAATTAGTTTAAACCCACACAGAATAGGAAAAACCTCCCTGCCTTGCAGGAATTCACTCTGGGGCAGAGGATTGGAGGTAAATCCCTGTTCTGCATGCAAAGAGCAGGTAAAATCCCTGTTCTCCTACAGCAGGCAGCATGTCCTGAGCCCCCAGCAGCTCTCAAGGCCACGCTGTCCATTGGGCTTGGTCCTTCCTGACCAACTCAGCAGCTCAAGGTGGAGCAGGGAAGAGCAGCAGCTCCACACAGAGCTGAACTCTCCATAACAGAAAAAGGATAATTGGAGACTTCAAAACCATTGAGAGGTTGGGAAAATGAAGACAGAGGTTCCAGCCATCCCTCACACAGTCAGGTCTTTTCAAATCTCCTGTTCCAGGGCTCAGGAAAGGGCACAAGCCCTAACCAGTTTGTCAGTTTATGTCACAACAATCCAGTTTACTCCACGAGGGCTTTAATACGTTCTTGAGTGGCAGCTCCAATCCCAGAGTTTTTCTCCTGGCCAGGAAGCAGAAATCAGACCCTGCAAGGAGCCCAGAGTGCTGGCAAGTTTTGCAGCAAGCTGTGTTTGCATTAGTGAGTGTAAATAGGTCTCTGGGAGGAGGCACCAAACATTGTGCTCGTGGCTTTCCCCTCTGCTCTTGCAATTAGCTGGGAGGGAAGCACAGATGTTTTGCAAAGAACTCCTATCAAATTTAAAGATGCAAAATTGTTAGGGTGGCTCTAATTAATTTTCTGCATCAATTTAAATGGCATCTTTATGTTGTAGCGCTGGGCAGGATGGTCTGAAGTGACTGTACCAAAATTGCTCACTGAATTTTGCTGCATGAAATGAATTTGGCCTGCTCTGATGAGCATGTGTAGAGAGGATCTCATTTAATTGAATCCCCAAATAAAAAAAAAAAAAATCCAGAAGCCATTACTGTGGAGTCTGGTGTGTTTCTGTTGTTTAATGCTGTTCTAATTTGTCCTGATTTATTCTCATTGTGCTGGTGGAAGATGGAGTGTTTTCACAGGCCCCATCACATCTGTCGTGTTTACAGGAGTAAACCAAATGTGTTTGGCCACAACAGAACAGAACAGAAAAGTTGAATCTCACTTTAGCCCAGTGCTTGGCTTTCACTGGCGAGTGGCTCTTGAGGCAGAACCCCTCGGAGTGCAGGGCTTGGATATTTCATGTTCAAAGTTTGGACTCGATAACCTTGGGGGTCTTTTCCAACTTAAATTATTCTGTGGTTCTGTAGAGGAAATAATTATTTTGTATAATTAACAAAAAAATTCTTATATTGATCTACAATTTTTTTCCCCCCTTAACAGCCTGTCTGGTTAAAGAAGAAGAAATGACCCTTGGTGTGTTGGAACATTTGGGTTGTATTGAAAGAGCATCTTGACAGGAAAGTTTGATGCTGAGATTATAATAATTTACACTGGCCTGGCACTTGTTGAAGGAAAACTTAAATGTGAAGTGTGCTTTGCTTATGACAAGGATTTTAACCAGCAGCTTGCAGTCCCATGGGAATGCAGGGACTGCTTCCAGAACTTCAGCAGAGAATAAGGAAGGAAAAGAAGCAGCACACTAAAATTTATTAGGCCAAATTCCACATCATGAGAGGTCCAGGATGCTGTGGTTTGCAAGAATAGGATTTCACACTACAGGGTCTCACTTTCTTCAGAAGTGTTTAGGAAAATAAACCCATAGGGTTGGTAATTACAGACTATTTATGTCTTTTCAGTTGCACTTCAGGCATTTATAAATTGAAATGTGTAGTTATTCTAACTCAGTATTCAATATCCAAAGGGTACTTTATCCATCCTGAAAAAGAATGAGATAACCCTTTTTTTGTCGTGATCCCTCACCACAGAATTCAAACATGACTAAGCAACATCTTTTTGCTGCGAATCTGAGGGAGGATGTGGGAGTGAGATGAGGGTGCCCTCACCCTTTTGGCAATCCGGTTTTTAATCCAAACAAAAATCCAGGGGTTAATTGAGGAGGTTTACATAAATAACACAGATAAACGCTCTTGTTCCTAAAATGCCACAAAGTTTCACTTGAGGTGATCCTTGAAAATCAAGGGAAAAATAGCAGCGGCTGTTTTGCCTGGAGCTGGAAAGTCAGTGTTCCGAAAAAAGTGTCAGGGAAAACGAAGGGAAAAGGGAGGTGGAGAGCGGGAAAACTGCAGCCCAACAGTTCGGAGCCTGCAGTGCGAGCTCTCCCTGTGTGTGGCTACCAAAAAAAGCTTTGCAGGGAGTTGTTAGCAGAGATATTTCCGTGTGTGGGGAGGAGGAAATCAGCTCTGCCAGACAAGCCCGGGGTGCTCCGGAGCAGCTCGGAGCATCCACGGCTCGCTGCTCTGTGGTCCAGCAGGGCAGGGATGCTGCAGGAGCAGCCAGGGCACAGACCCTTGCAGCTGAGCTCTGCATGGCTGGGGATGCTAAATTTAGCTTCTGCAGTGCAGGAGGAAGCCAGGCGTGAGAATTGCTGGGGATGGGTCACTGCCCGTGGATGCAGAACTCCTGGCTGGGATTTATTTGTTGGGTCAAAGCAGAGTTTTCAGGGAGCAGCAGCGCTGGGGTTAAACTCTGCTGCAGCCCTGCCTTGGCTTGTGCTGCTTGTCAGGAGGGAGACAGAAAAATCACCAAGGAAATGCTGCAAAAAAAGGTCTTAGACATTGCTCTGTGCGAGGAGGGTGCAAGGCTTTCTTTCAAAGCTATGAAACTTTTATTATTATGAGCGGAGGAAAGTATTTATCATCTTGTCTTTATTCCTCTTCATTCATCGAGATATGGTGAAATTGTTGGTGTTTTTCTGTCAAAGATTAGGGTGACCATGCTCATTCTGAGGATGAAAAATCTTCTGCTCAGCAGTTACAAGTACACAGACAAAAGGGATGCAGGGCTGAAAGCTCTGGCAGCAGAAATCTTTGCAGCAGCTTTTTGTTTTCCAGTTAATTTCTGCTTAAGACCTTGAAGAAAAAAATTCTCTGCAGTGCTCAATTCCCTGTGCAGAAAGCAAAGTTTCTTTGGTTAAACTCATCCCAGAGACTTTCTTGGATGTTCCAGAAAAATCCCAGTGTCACCACGGCTTTGAGAATCCTCCTCTGGCCATTTGTGAGCTCCCAGCCAAACCCCTTGAATCTGCATTGCATTTCAGGGGTTCCCACAGCTGGAACTGCACATTCCAGCAGACACCACAGCTGGATTCTCTCCTGAGCACACAGCTTCTCTCTCAACTCATCCTCTTCCACAGCATCCCTAAAATGCGCTACCATTCCTTGGGAATTTGGAATTCCTCACCTGCAGGCACCCCTGACCTGTGCTGTCAATCCACTTTGCATGTGCAGTTTCCTCTGGACAAAGTCTTCGACTCTCATGCTCTCAAACCCAGTGTTTTGCATCAGATCTAGAGCTGTAAATCCATTTTTTGGCCACTCAGACTCCACCTTTCTGAAATAGATGACAGTTTTTCACTGTTCTTAAGGTGCTGTGCGAGTATTTCTACAACAACATTCAGTCGCTTATATGTGAAAAGTTTAAAGGGTTTAGTTAAGTCTGGCAGCTCCAGAGCTGGGGCTGACATTAAAGAATATTTTGGCTGTTTAAATGCAGTTTTTGCACTTTTTGTTTATTTTATGGGGTATTTTTTCAGTTGCTTGAAGGGCTTTATACAGAGGTTTTTTGAATATTTTATAGTTGGTTATTAAAGTCGACACTCAGTAGCAGAAAAGGGTCCAAGCCCAGCCTGGGACAAAGGTTCAGGAGGAGCTTCGTGGCTGACAAGCACAATGTGGGAAGAGTCCAGAATGACTAAAGAGCCATTTGCCAATGAATTGCTGGTTTTCATGAATGCCCCAACCCAGAAGAATCCCAGATGACGTCTGTGAGTACAATCATTTGACCCAGCCCACAGACACAGATGGGGACTCGGGAACACACAGCCAAATCTGTTCAGGAGGCAGATGGAGATGAAATTAAATGATATCAGCTAACTCACTCCGAGCACAGAGCTGGGAGTCAGCTCTGCATAGCCTGAAATTCAAACCAATGAACTCTCTGCTTCTGTAGGCATTTGTCAAAGAAAATGCGGAGAGATTCAGACCATTTTCATTTTTACAGGCACCTGCAGCAAGAGAAGCTGCACAGTAAAGGCTTTGGCTGGTTCTGCAGCGTTTCTTGCCTTAGCTGGGAGCTGCTCGGTGAAATATCACCACAGTGGCTGCTCTGATGCTTAATGCTGCAGCGGCAACAATAAATATCACCACTACAAGCTAGTGGTTTATTTAAGAAAAAAATGGAGGGGAAAAAACTGGTCTAAAATGAAAAGCGTGGCTCTTTCGCACCTGAGGGACAATTAAGGTTAATTCTAAGTGGACTGCAGGATCATATGTTGGAACCTCTACATCATAAAATCTCAGCCCCTCTTTTTGTTGTGTTCAAGATGCTCTTAATGGAAAGGAACATCGTATTTTTATGACCAACTCAAGTTATTTTAATAGAGAACTTTGTACAGCACTTTCTGGGATGCCTGAAGAGGTGGGATGGGAGTTCAGTTTGCAGCTAATTAATTGTCCTAATTCTACTGCCATCCCTCTGTCCCTCGGTGGAGGTTACAGGTTGTGGAAAGGGCTGGTTTCTCCAACAAACCCTGGCAGAGAAAGAGTTCTTTGATGTCAGGCCACAGCAGTACCATCTCCACAGCCCTACACAGAGGTACCAGCTGAAAAGGAAATGGATTGAGAAAACAGCACTTAGAGAAATATCAGGGAGAAGCTGTTGAGTGAGGACAGTCCTTCTGAGATGCACTAATAAGGACGGAATTAGCAATTATTTTTCTCTAAAAGTGTCTCTTTCTGAAGAACAGTCCTTGCTGCCAAAGATTTTTACTTCTGAGCTCACCATGACCTGCTGCATGGTGTACACATCAAACATCAAATGTTCCTCTGGAATTTCTTGAAAGAGTTATTTTTTCCCCACTTAAAAAGGTTTCTGCTTCTCCCCCTCATCTGCTCCCATATCCCTTTCCTAAAATTGCCTCTGACTCAGAGAAAAGCTTGCATCCACTTGGAATTACTGGAGAAAATTGATGGAATTAAGAAGGCATATTGTTGCTTCTATTGAATCCACAATGTGGGAACAACTGGACATTTTCTTTTTATCTGTGGGTGCAACTTCACTTGCTCACACACTGCTGCCCATGAAGCCAAATTTGCCCATAATAAATCAGTGGGATATCAGTGACATTCTCTGATGTGCTCAGGTACAAATGTTTCTTTCTGGAACCGGTGAGTGTCCATAACAAACAAAAGAAGAAAGGAAAAGAAACTAGAAGAGAATTTGAGAAGGTTTTTTTCTCTGCAGTGGTCTGTATCATCAGTAGCAATTTTATTTCATTTGTTCCTGAGGGAACAGGACCTCAAAGTGTGTCTTCTCTATTCTTTTCTTGTTTTTACGGTACAATGAGCCAAATGAATCTCAGTCAGCTGCTGTATTTACAGAAAGGACACATTTGGCCCATTCCATGTATTTACAAAGAGAAAAAGAGCCCATAAAGCACCCTGCAGGTTCACGGAGCAGCGACAGAAAGGAGAAAGGAGCAGAATGTATCTGTGCTCTGTATTTCCGTGCTGGGGATGGAACATTCCCTGTTTATGATGGATGGGCACATCACTGCAGGGTGGGAAATCCCTCACTCACGGCTGCTTTATCTTTCCTCCTCACCTGTGCTTCTCCTCCCCTCGGGCTCTGGGGATGCAGGGCAGGAATCCCTTTCCCATGGCGTGGGCAAAGCTGTGGGAGGGTCTGGCTCGGTGCCCTCATCAATGCCTGCCCTAAGAAACCCTGCACCAGCTCCGAGCCAGCGATGGATTCAGCCTCGCTCTTTGTGGCGATTCCCGTGTGCCAGGAGGGTGAGAGTTTATTTGTTTTGGTTGTTTTGTGCCTTTTCCATCTCAGCATCCCAGCCTGGGGCAGGTTATCCAACTCTCATGAACTGTAGGAAGGAACTGGAGCTCTCAGCAGTGCCGTAAATCAGAGATTTAATCTTGAATTAATACAAACCCCCGAAAAGTTAATCAGTCACAGGTAGTAGATTTACCTGATATTGTGCAGTATTTATCTCAGAACAAATACTTCTACTCCGACATCAGTGTATTGCTTTGAATTTACGTTGGGTTAAAAGCTCTGCAGTAATTAATGGGTCTAATGGGAATTACACCTTGATTTTCTTGTCCTGGAGTTTTATTCATCCCCGTCCTTTATTCTTACCGCTCAAGATCTGCACAGGCTTTGGAATAATTTGTATTTGTTATGATGCAATGATATAGGATCAGTAAGGAATATGAAGAAGAAACACTGACATGAATTTTCATCAGTTTTAATAAATGTAGAATGCATTTTTCGTAGTATTTTGTTTTCTTAATAGAACTGTATGTCAGAGCTTGCCTGTTTGTGAAGTTAGGTGAGCGGAAAATGAAGAAAAAGGGATTTTCTCTTCTGTGTATTTCTTTCTAGCAGTTCTTTAAGTAAAACAATTAATTTTCTTCTTTTCTGCTTGGGACCCAAGGTATGCCCTTGGTACTTTTAAGTGGAAACTTGCTGCTAATCTCTAAACAGAGAGGTGTAAGGATTAATTCAAATAAATTTTGTGACAGAGAATTACAGAGTTTGAAATATTAAAAAATCTATATCTAATTATACACCAGTTGTATTTTCCTTTTTGACATACACTAAGGGTCAAGAACTATAGTGCTGCAAAATATGAGTAATTCTTCTTACTCTCTTTTGTTTGTAGGGGGTTTCCGTATCAGAACAACATTATCAGTGATAAATTCATTTAACTAAGCAGCATAATAAATTGGCAGGTCAGAAGGATCGGCTTTAAACCAAAAGAGTGCAGGTTTAGGTTAGATATTAGAAATAAATTGTGCCCTGTGAGGGTGGTAAGGCCCTCAAAATTGATTCAAAGACAATCAAGCCATATTAAATTGATTTACTTTCTGTCTTCCTAAGCAGCTACAAGTGCACACTTTTAGATTCACCTGATAATTCAATTATACCCCCCAGATCTCCTCATGGAGATGCCTCAAATTTTGAGGGACATCCTGAAGGAGATTTAAGGTTTCAGCTGTTTCAGCCTTCATCTCCTTCCGTGGAGCAACTGAACATTGGTGTGTGGCTTTGTTCAGGTGCTGAATGCACCAACCGCGGTTCTGTTTGTGGATTAACAAAGTGAGAGGCTGAATATTTGTCTGCCTGGCCAGCAAAGCCACACCAACAAATAAACGTAAGAAATGGTAGAAACCATCCCAGCACGTTGTGTGTGACACCAGCTCCTGTTTGCTCCCCTGGGCCATTAGCCAGGGCTAGAAGAGCTCAGCGATCCTTCTAAAAATAGGGTGTTCGCCGTGTCAGTGCGATTATCCGCGTTCCCAGCCCTCCCTGCCCTTCCAGCCCGAGCTCCGTGGGGTACCTCGGGCTCTGAGCTCCACAATGCCATTATCAGCCCTCGCTCGCATCCATCGATGTGTGGAACTTGCTAATGGGCATTTTTCGCCCGTCGATAATTACGCCCTTTCCACCGACGCGGATGAAGTAGATTACGCTGTTAAATACTTGTTCCCAAGAGTCCTGAATGAAAATCCTGTTGCCTTTTGGAATCCAACAGTACAAAAAACCCCAAAGAGCCCTGAAGAAATTAATGACCACCATTGAGAGACATAGCCAAAGAAATCCACGTTATTTTATTTATTTCATTTTATGGTTCAGACTGAAGCAGGAGTGGGGAGGATGGCAGGCAGGAGAACAAGGAGCCCCTAAGGACTGACTGGGTGGTCTTTAAGGTCCCTTCCAGCCCAAACCATGCCATGATTCTGTAATTCCAATTCCTTAACTTCCTCAGTCAGTATAAGAAGTGCTGGGTTTATATTTCAGGGAAGAAGATGATGGTTCCACACTTCCCTTTTCAAAGGGAAGATTGCCTGGGAGACAAATGTTTGAAAATATATGGAGATTTCTGTATTTCACTCTATAAATATTGATACTGACTTGTATATTTGCATTTTACCTCAGAAAATAAAAATGTTATCTATTTACATAATAAACAAAGCCGATACATTTATATTTTTATTTAAAATATGAAATATAAACGTGTCTACTGTAAAAATGGTACTTGCCATACTAGTACAGCAAGATGAATTCTTTGCCTCCTTTCAGACCTATTTTTCTCTGATTTTTCTATTATTTTATGGTCTCTCCTGTAGGTATCTCCCAGTGATGTTGTGTTAGGCCTCACTGATAACTTCCTCAGTTTCTCTGATTTTCCTCCAACTCCCAATCCCTTACATCTGATATAAATCTTCATTTGCTCAGAGGAATTCTGGCAAATTGCTTAAGGAAACCTGTTTAAATTGCCTCAAGGAGTTGGCAGAGTTTATGCAGAGTCTATAAATTAGTTTTATATGATCCCACACTGTCTGTAGAATTATCCTTACTTTGCCCTTATGCCTCAGCCCAGTTCTTTCACAGCCTGTTAAATTCAGCAAGTCTTGACATCAGCCATGAATATTTCCAAAACTCATAACGTGAAATCCTCTTAGCATAGAAAACGCAAATCTGTAAGATCGTTTTTTTTGTTATAGTTGCTGTCTACATCTGAATATTGCACTGCACTTAGATCAACTGAAGGATATAAAAATCTGTTTATTTTCTTCCAACGAATACGGGAGAAGTTGAGTTGACTGAATGTAATTTTCTACTTTGATTTTGCCTGATCTGAAGATCAAGTATTTCCCAGTACTACTATAAATCAGGAATAGCACTGCTGACTTCCAGGCAGCCAAACCCATGTAAAAGATCCAAGAACTAGGTCACCCGGATTTAGGATTTTTTCTCAAGTGCTCCCTTTCAAAAGAGAGCATGTGTAATTGAGTGGGGAGTACTTCAGTAGCTGCTCTGCTCTACCTCCTGCCTGATAATATTTTTGTGTGCTTTAAATCCTTGTTTTTCATGAAAAGAAATACGGTGACCACAATAAAAGTGAAGCCAAGGAGTGCAACTGCTGGCTTTTGTTAAAAGAGTAACTGCCTGTACGATTTGAAAAATCAGATGTAGCCTGAAACCCACATATTATACATGCTGGAAAGCAAATTTCTAATGCAAATTCTATGTTGCAGACACTGCAGAATTAACATATGTAGCCTGTAGTAATGCTTTGTTGTAAATGCTAAGCATAAGTCCCTGGGTATTTAGTTTGTACATAGAAAACATAATTTTGTGTAATACAGGGAATTGGCTTTTAGTGTCTGACTGAGATCTTGTTTCGGTAATTCAGGAAGGGTGTACATAAATTGAATCTTATGAATATGAAGTTACAAGGTGCTTTAAGATCTCTGGGTAAAACTGAAAGGAAAATGCAAAATATTGCTATTTGCATCATTTCTCACGAAATGCACGCTCAGTCATCACAGCTCAGCCAGCCTCGTCCCTTACCCCAAACATGCAAATCAGAATTCATGCTAACCTCAATTCCTTCATCAGCTGATGAATGTAAAATAACAGCAACAGGACCAACCTCTTTTCACTGCCTGGGTGCAATAAATGCATTCCTGATGGTCCTACAGGAACTGTGTGAATCCAAACCAGGCCCCCATCCCACTCATCCTCTGCAGCCCAGGGATAATGAAAACACATGTTTTGTCCTCAAAAGTACACCCAGTGCCCACTTATCTTTGTACATTTCTGACCTCTTGTTGCCTCCTAAAATCCTGAACATCCAGAGTGGGCATTTAATCAAAACTCCCTCCTGCTGATGCACGTTTTTTGTCTGGACAGAATTCCAGGGCTTTGGGGATGAACATCAGGCAGAGCCAGGGGATGGTTTTGGGGATGGCTGAGGTGTGGCAGGGAATTGGGAGAGCTGGGACTATTTGGGATATTCCTGGAGTGCAAGTGGTACCCAGGATTTGCCTTTCTCCCACAAACAAACTTTGCCTCATTCTGTTTGATTTTGGAGCACCTGTTCCCTCTAATTTCTTCTCAAGATGAGAATTTTCCCAACATTTCACACAAGAATGGTCACTGTGCAGCGTTGAAAATACAAACCAATTTCACACACATTGCTTTGACCATTGATTTTTATGCAGTTTGTGCTCGGACATGATTTAAAGGCAGTTCTGAGCTTCATTACAAGGCAGTTTATAAGAAATTTTGCTTTTAGTTTTTACTGATATTAGAACCAACACTGTAGAAAATAAGAATTGGATTCTTTTTTTCCCAAACCATATCAAGGCTGAGCAAAACTCATGGGGGCTTCACTGCAGGGAGGTGAAGAGGGAAAATCATCTGAGGAAAACACATTTGAAAACATAAATTCACATCTATATCCCTATGCTGAATATCTGGTACATGAAGTATCAGAGAGGTAACAACTGGGACATTAATGAATTAATTTTTTTTTTTAGAGTCTAATTTAGTGGATTTTAATCAGCACTGAAAAAACAGCACCGAAATTTCTGGCTCTACAAACTCCTCAGTGCTCCGGAGCTCCAAGAATGTCCCGAAGGAATTTAATTGGGAATTAACCAACTTTAACACCAAAAGAAAGAGCTACTCCTGTAGCAGTCTGCCCATTACATGTTCCCATTGAAATATCTGTTTATTAAAACCACCCAAGATTACTTGGAGCTCTTCCCACATTTGTCGCCTTTGTCAGCTGTGCAAAGCTGATCTCGCCTTCTTAACAGCTCAAACCCTAGCAAAAATCCTTCCTAATATTAACATGTGCAGTGGCAAAATATAGAAAATTACCCACTTTAGCCACAGGGTGCTGAGAGCAGGAGGGAAATGGAGGAAAATGGAGTTTAGGCGTTGTGCTGGAGAAGCTGAGCAGTGGCTCTGGCCATGGTCTGTTGGGTCTGTTTTGGTCTCTGCTGTCTTGGGCACATTTTATTGATTCCCTGTGATGCCAAACAGGGCTTCCTGAAATAGAGTCTAGGCAAAGTTAGGAGAATAAAAGCAGATTAATTTATTGAAGGCCTTCAGATGCATTCAGGGCAGACAGAGCCTACTCAAGAGGCTATACCCAAAATGGACAGTGAGTCACGAGTTCTTCACATTTTATAAGTTCTGTCCATTAACAAATTGGCCTCAATTCTCCAATCACACCTTCAGGTGATAATGTCAACCACCCCAAGCTTGCTCCCCCAGTTCACTGTTGTTTGCATATTTTGGGGCTCTGAGGCAATGAAGTGTCCTTGGGTTTTCCAACTGGGAGGAATTCTTTTGTCTAACATGCTGGGAGCAGAGGTTTTTAGTGCTTTATATGCAGCCTAGAGCCACACACCAAAGCTACAGATATACAAAAAATAGAAGCTAAAAATCTCAAAGACATCAGCTGGAGATGTGAGACCCAAAAACACAGGCTCTGACACCTCCTGCTTTGTCGATCACACAAAGGAGATGAACTGTATAAAAGGCAAAGGGCCTGCCTGAGAGCAGGCAGCATTTCTCCAGTGTAGGATTGCTGTCTGTGGTGTTTGGGTCGGTTTGTTTCGGACAGTCAGGACTGAGAGGAGAGATCTCTGGAGTTTGGTCTTAGAGCATGAGGTTTATTGTGAAAGGTGTGGGTGTAGGGGAGCTGCTGGGAGCTGCCAGACACAGCTCAGAGCAGGGAGAGAGGGGAGAGAGAGAGAGAAGAGAAGTACAGAATGCAGAATAGAATAGAGTACAGAATAGAATAGAGTACAGAATCCCGTGGTTGCCATTTACAATACAATAAATCATCTTCTGTGCTGAATATTCTAATTTTCACTAACCAATCTAGAACAAGCTACAAATCCTACAACATTTACACACAACCTAGGAGAGTCATTGCATTACCATACAGCGTTATATTTTAAACTCTAAAAACTGCTTTTTGGACCCTCTGCCAAGTTGGTAGGGTCTGCTCTGCCCCTTGGAGCTGTCTGCAAGCAGAGGGGATTGTTTAATCCAAAGGGGATTCCCTTCAGTGGCCACACCATTGTTTTCCAGTTGTTCAGTACCTGGGGTTTGGTATCTCAGAGCTTGTCTTCATTTCAATCTCGCTTATAGTTTCCATATTCTCAGCATCTTTTGCCAGGTAATCATATTTATAAGCCTTTCCTATTTCATCTTCCCCAACACTCCAAGATCTGCTCTGGAAGCTGATGCTGCATGAGAAGCGATAAACTCATCCCTACAGGAATCCACTCCCAAATCCTTACCATTCCCCTGCCTAAGGCATTGGGCTGGGGTGGGTATTCACTCTGAGCATAAAAGAACATTTAACTTTCACTTGAAATGGATGGAAATGGGATTGGTGAGTCACAAGAGCAGGATATTGCTGTTGTGAGGGGAAGGTTTGCTGTGCTGCTTGCTCATTACCTCGGTCTCTTTGAAGGGAGATGGAGCCTCCAGCAGTTTACTGTTTTAATCCTCCCAATTTGTGTGGTGACTGCCTGGATTTAGCTCTGGATTTGGTAAAGAAATGGAGATCAGTAGTGGAACAAGTGGAACAAAGCCCTCGGAGATTTGTTTGTGAAACACAGATCAGTTTTTCACAATTGATGTTGGCAGTGATATTTCCAGGCTTTATGGAATGTATTCCACCCTTATTCTGTTTATAAGGTGACAGGGACAGGCATCCCTTTGGTTTTTATGACACATTCCCCTTGCACAGGAGTTTTAAGAGATTTAGTTTGTTTAATATTATGGAAAGATTTTCATAATGTCCCAGAAGTGAAGTGTATTTCTTAGCAATAATAACCATGTCTGTACTTTTAAATTATTTTAAGTTTGCTTAACCTTGGAGGGAAGGTGAGAGGGGGAGGCAAAATTATTCATGCTTAGCTACACTGACAGTCAGGTAAATAAAATTTATTTGCCTTCTCCCCATTTAAGATTTCCCCAGCTGCCTCCACCAACTCTCCCTCATTCTTCCTTTCGTATTTCATCCGTAGTTTTAGATCTTACTCTGAATGACAACATTAGCTTTCTAAAACACTCAGCAATATCAGTTTCCCCCCAAAGACTTCCCTGAGGCTGATTTGTAGAGGCTGCAGTTGTCTCTCTATTTTTTTTCCTGTGACTTGCATTGAACAATACCCTCACTAATGACATTTCCCCAGCAATGATGCACCAGGGAAAAGCACGGAACGAGAAGCAGGAATGATGAATGCATTCTAAAGGGATGGAGGAGGGAGTGCTACGATTCGCTCCTCTGTCACTCCATAAAAAACTACAACTCTTGTCTTTTTCCATCAGCCATAAAGATGGAGCACCGTGCTGGGATATTCTTAGACAGATAAATCAGGCACGACGTTGCACAGAGCATTTTTGCACCCTTGCAAAGAAAAGCTAAGCCTAAGCTTGCAGTATGTGTCTGTGTCTGTCTGGATAGCCTGATTGGAAAGCCTCAGCTGGAAGAAAAGACTGAAATAAAGACGAAAATGCAATTAATAATTTCCTGTGGGGAGAACAGGTGATATGCAGAGGGAGGGTCATTGCAGTTGGGCAAAACCAGTCCTTAGAAAACTCCACAGCCCCAAACTGCTTCTCTTCTCCTCGTGGATGATTTCCCTCTCTCAGGGATATACCCTGGAGTTCGAAATCTCTCTAAAGGCAACAAAAAAGGCTACACTTCCTACTGCAGCCTCATCCAGACATGCCTGTGCTCCTTGCCTGCTGTTGATACTTGTTTCCTAGCCTGGTCCCATAAAAACAGACTCTCCCCATTCCCCAGGGTGTGAGAAGAGCCCACAGTGAATAGATAAAGCCACAGCTGATATCTCAACAGAATTAATTTTTATTCCAGGCGTGAGCCCTCTGGAGTGCCCATGCCCAGCTTCGCTGGAATGATGTGGTTTTCAGCTTTTCCCTGAGAAGGAAATTGTCCCAAGTTCCCTGGAGCTGATCCACAAAGTTGTCTCCTCCCTTGCCTGCGGAAGAGCTCCGTGGGCAGAAGACATTGCAGATGTTCACAGCTGGGGACTAAAATGAGGTGTAAACTGTCCATTTTCTGTTTACTTGGAATACTTGCTTGTTCTAGCTGGAATTTAATGTATTGGAATTCTCTGACAGCAGGAATTATGCTGAACTATCACATGCTTGCACTGGAGAATTTCTGGGTAACTTAGCAATGTCACAGGAGATAATAGAAAATGTCATTTTTACTCAGCCATCACAAGGTGCCTTATAGAGTGTGCTATTATTGCATCTTTATCTTCACTTCTCACACAACATGGATATCTCAAAATGATGAAATCTGATTTAGGATTGGTCTAACCCAGAAAAGGATCAGAGGTAAACTTTTAGAGGAATGTCTCTTGTGAACAGGAAATTTTGGGATACATGAGCAAAGATAGACCAGAGGATCAATCTAATAAAAATTGTAGCTCCAACTTTGACCACCAGTGTCTGAATTAGATGAGGAAGTGGCTTTGCATTTGCATTTCACAGACTTCATTTCCTAATAAGGTGTCAAGACCATGAATTTCACAAAAAGACGCAGGGAGTGAAATATTGACACACTCCAGGGTGAAAGTTATTTCCCTGGAGGGTTTTAAGGTTTTGGAAACAATCCCAAGATTTCTCTGAAATTGTTTTTTTAGGATTTCCCTGGAAGACTACAATGCAGGGACTTGATTTTCAAATTTAGAGCATCTAACAACCTCTGCCTTGTCCCTTTAATTTGTTTCTGACAGATTTAAAGAAATTAATTTGCTTTCAATTTGAGAAGGGTGAGAGCATGGGCTATGAAGTTTGCAGCCAATTAAACTCTCAAGAGAACACAGAAAAAGAAAACTTTTCTTTTTACAACAGGCTGCTTTGCAGAGCCACAGAGAATAATCGGCTTCTACTTAGCACTTTTTTGCTTAATTTCAAAGTACATTATCCTTTCCAGGACCCAGAACTGCTGCCAATATATATTAGAGAGCACTGAGCTGAAAGCCCCGTGCTGCTGGCAGGTCAATATTGCTTGATTCCACTTAGGAGTCTATTTCAGGAGCTCATTAAGCTGTTTTTGGGATTAGGACACTTGCACAGGTCGAATTTGCAGCAGCACACAGCAGTCAGGAAGCAGCTCCAAATATTTATGCACACACAGTGGGACAAACAAACACACAGAGCACCGAGCCAGGAGCTTCCCTCCTTGCATTTTTCTTGGAAAGGATTGCTAAAACCAGGCTGGAGATGGCCAAATAAAATTGCTCTTTGGCCAGGTTTGATTTTCTGGGTGTTGGTTGTGACCTCGATAGAGCTGCGGTGAGTTTTGCAGGGCTCTGAGAGCACTAGAGAGCTCCCAGCAACTCCCCTGCTAAATTTTTTCCTGAATGGTGAAAAAATGCCAATTCTCAGGAGCTGTCTTGAAGAGTTTTGGTTTGATTGAAACCTTAACTCATGGGAGCAAAGAGGAAGGGAAGGTAGTTTCAGATTTTGTCGTGATCGTGCAGAGCCTTTTATTCTGCTCTCTCAGGGATGAGCTGCTGGTGGAGGAGGAAACTGCAAAGCCTTTCCTGCAGCTGACCTGCTGTAGGAACACTCTGGTTCACCTCAATTCTCTATTCCAGTACTAAACAGTTATTTAAGAATGGACATTTTAATTTTCCTTATTAGTCCTCGTAAACACATTATCTCTTGTCCCCCTGTCCACAGAAATGCAAACAGAAGACAAAATGAGATTGAAAGTTTAGGCATGGCACTGCATCATCTCTTCTCCTTCCTGCCTGTTTCTTTTCTTGATTCCTAAAATAATTTCTCAGCCCAGGATTTTAGCAGGAAAATGGCTCTTTAATTTACACCAAACAGCTTCACTTCTGTCTTATGAAGACTTTTTAAAGAAGGTTGGGTTTGCTGCAGGCAGTATCGGTGAGAGGCACATGTGAGCAGTAAAAGCCTTCATTTAAAACCTTCCCAGAATTTGTCTGGAAATAACGTGGATAGCAAGAAATGTCGGGAAGACAATTAAACACAAAATAGCTCATTTAAACAGGCATGTTGAAAAGGTGAGGGATTTTTCCTGGTGTTGGTGTTTAATGGAGAAAAGGGAGGTAAATTAAAATAAAGTATGTCAATACGTATATTTTTAGTATTTTAATTTTGGTTATTTATCTACTGCCTTTTCATTTATTATCACTTATTCATTTATTATAATTTATTTATTTCTTTCAACCTTGAGATCACATGGACTGAGAGTGGCCTTTGAGTGGGTGTGGGGCCTGGCAGGGAGGGAACATCCCTGAACCCCAAGAGCCTCGTGAGGAATCGGTCAGAGCCCCTCTGTGCAGGGCAGTCAGGGCCCTTTGCTGTTCACCACTGCAGGAACAGAGAGATAATCTGTAAATGCAAAATTCTGCAATCAACAGAATTAACATAAGCTCCGCACCAAGCCATAGTTAATGAGAATAAAAAAAAGAAGGCATCTACTTGGAAATGCAAGTGCTCAATACTTCCGGAAAAGGTTAATGGAAGAGAGATACTCAGTTTTAGGGATTTCTGGCCACAATTGTCTGAATTTGAAAATGGGAGTGTGAAAGTTCTGTAAAGTAGATGCTGTGTATCAGCTCACACAGCTCTGGAAAAATCTGCTGTTGTTTAATCCTTGTCGTTTTCCAGGGGTTGAAATGGTGCCGCTGCTGAGCTGGTGGAGTCACTCCTGACTTGTGCTTTAACTGGGACCAGAAAAGCCTATTTTTGCTAATTTTTAGCCTAATTTTGCTAAGCCTAAATTGCTGATTAGTAGGTATTAAATAGATCTGAACTTTCTTCTTCCTACAAGCTTGTGTGGGTCCAGCTTCCTCTTTGCTTTTTCCCCTTCCCCATTCCCAGATTGAGTCTCTGAGGGCTCTCTGTGGTAGGAGGATGTTTTGGAGGGAGGCTGTACAGCAGCTTCATATCCTGCAATCCTTCCTTCTCCTTACAAAATATCTTAATGTATTTTCACAGAGCGGCTGAAAATATAGTTTAAAAAAAAAAAAAGGAGCTGGCAATGGGAATTGGCATAAAGATATACTTTGAACTATTATTGCATAAACACTGAGAGTGGTTATGTCTAATGGAAGCCAGAAACTACAGCTTGGTGCAGTAGCCAAAATTTAGAGTGTGCAATTATGGTAAAAACACCTAAACAGCCAAACAAAAAATCCCCAAACAGCCCTTTCCCCTTTCAGGGAGTAGCCAATGACCTGGACTGTGAGGACTAAGAATCTGTATTTTAATCTTTGCTGAACTGATTGATTAAACTATTCTTGGGCACAGAAATGTGTGTCCCTATTTTAAGCCCAGTAATCTGTGTGCCTCCATAGCAGCTCGGAGTTGTGAGCTCCAAAGAGCTGAAAGATGCCTTCATGTTATTATTTCATAATATTGAAATAGCAGATGCTGCAAACTGAACAGATCCATTGGCCACACATTTTGGGGCCTTCCTGTTCATCACTTAGGGAATTTAATAAATATCAAGTGTATGCTGAGGACATCAGTCCCCATCTTCTCAATTAATGGAAAACAAGCAAAATTTTAAAGGAAGAATTTAAAGACAACCCTGAAGTAGGGAGGATTAGAGCTCCAAGACAGAACTTGCTGCAATTTGGGGTGTTCTGGTGTGTAACCAACTCTTGGTCATCCTCCTGCAACAAATCATTTCAGCAGGGCAGGTACTTAGGCAACAATAAGGGACAAGGTTGTCTGCACCCAAATAAAGTTGTCAGATTGGAAGATTTTGATTTCTTTTTTTAATGTCTCTAACTCGATAAAGAGTGGAGTTTGTGGTTCCTGGGGCTGTGTTTGCAGGAGTCACTGCATGGCCCTGTGAGTGAAAATAAATGTCCCAAATTGAGAAATCAAAGGTGCTCCCTGCCAGCCCCACCATGCAGCTGGAACCAGCAGCTCCGGGGCTGTGTGACACACAATATTCCTTCTGTCACGCTGCCCCTGACTCTTTTAGAGACTCTTTTAGAGCCAGGATGGCACAGGAAGAGAGGGATCGCTCCCCTGTTTGCTGAGGAAAGCAGCAAACTCTGCGGGTGAGAATTCTTTTCAGCGCAGAAATCTTTTGTGTCTTCAAAAGCTGTCCCAAGGGGCTGAGGGGAATTTATAGAGGCAATGATGGAGCCAACACTGCTGAGAAGTGCCTGGTGATGGAAATCAGAGGGAGCAATTGGGAAACCTCTGTCTGCATGTTTAGATGCTTTGTGGTTTTAAATGCATAAATTCATCCCTAATGGGTGCAATATAAAGATAGTTTTCTTGATGACTCCAAGGTTATATCCATTTTTCATAGAGATCCAAACTCTTCAGCTTCTAGTGAGAGATCTATAAACATGAGAAATGTCTCATAGCAAACCGAGGATCTTTTATAAATAGGAAAATAACTTCAGCAGGGGCTGCAATTGAAGGAAATAACCACTCTGTTTCCAACAACCTTTACTATTACTAACTTAGAGCTTCACTTTTGTACTTTTACCTTCTGCTGCTCTGGGAGCACATAATTGTCATTGCTTTTCAAATGTTCCTGCTGCAGCTGGATTATTTTTCATGAGTTTTCTTTCTCTGTTAAATTGGTGGCTCAGAACATTCTGGATCTCAGTTTAGCATCTGCTTTCTTTGACTGTCTGCTTTTCTCCACCCTTCTGCAGGGTGATATTTAAATGTCCTTTGGGAAGTGTGACAGACTGCACTTCACTGTCCAAAATGTGACAGAAATGGACATTTCCCTGATCCTTCTCAAATACCTTGTTTGAAATGTGCTTCCCGTCTCTCTGACAATTGATTGCCTTTTGTGGTGAATTTTTTTACCCCCAATTCCCTTTTGTTTATCCTAATAGGATAAAAGCTTTTAAAGGTAACTTTCAATTCAGTGATGGATAATGGCATACTGGTTGTTACAAAAATTACTTAACAGATATTGCCAATTTATTTTTTTTATGTTTATCTACACAGGAAAGGTATTGCACAGCAAGGTAGAACATGAATTTAGAGCAAAGTAACTGCTTCACATTAGCTTCCCACGAGGATCCTGTCATTCTGCACACAGGTTCCACTTAATCCACTCCCAAATTTGGCTAAGTAAACCTGTGTAAATGTATCCTTGCTGTGAAATGTTGTCCACATTGAGAAATAAATACAAAAGAGCTTTCCAAGCTCCTTTCCAAGAATTTATGCACTCTCCTAGTCCCCTCTGAGTTTATTATGTATTTTTTCTAACAGCCCTGTGTCTTTCCCAAGGCTGTGCCAGAGGGCAGGACTAGAGGACAGAGGTGAATTATTTTCCCGAGCCCAAGTCTGGCTTTGTCACTGCTGGGCCATCCCTTCTCTCCATGAGAGAACCCTGTCTGCTCAATGATAATTCCATTTATTCTCCATTCAGGAGTGGCTCACTGGTGGCTCTTGCAAGCTGAAGTTGTGATTTCCTGGCAGGGCCTGGCCGTGTGATGTTTGTGCTAATTCATGTTCTCATTTGCATTCAGTGAAAGTAGAGGAAAAGCTCAGTGATGTGTTTTGATTCACATTCTCAGAGTTTTGTTGTTCTTGGGTATGTAAGTCCCATGGCCTATAAATAACTTGAGAATCTTCTTTTTTTTTTTTTTTTTTTAAGGAAAATATTGAATAGCCTGTTTCAAATAACTTGAGTTCCCTGTGCTTGCTCCTCTCTCAGAGGAATTGCATTTGCATAGAAAGAGGATTCCTTAAATAAAGGCACAAAAAGTGTTTTTTGAATAGAGAGAAACTCAGCAGCCAGAACTAATATTAGGATTAAGCACTGCCCTTCCAGCTGAATTACAGACTAAGGCAAAACTCCACAGCGTTTTGCTGAATATTAGAATTAAATGGAGTTTTAATTATACATTGATCCGTTTATCCATTAGCCTTATTCTGAGCAAACAGAGGATTCCAGACCCCTTCCACCTTCCTGTCCAAGATCTGATATCTGGAGCAAAGGAGGCCTTTTTTGCTGCATTGTACAGGGTCCTGACAACCAAAAAAAGGTGAAGATTGGACATCAGTTCACCAAACACTGAATTTTAAAATGCAGATGCATTTTATTCATTCTGAAGACTCTTAATTCTTTTGGCTTAATGCAACAAAAAAGGTGAACCTGCAGTAATCTCTTTTATTTCAAACCGAGGTTGCTTTTCCTTGTTTCTTTTCAGAATGGCTTCCCTAGCTTGGTTGGAATTTCCAATTTCCTGCCTTGGGGTCCATGAAGGATATGGAGCATGTGGGTAGAAGCTCGGTGGAGGCATTGCTTGTCAGGGGAAGGCAAAGATTGAATCCATCAGAGGAGTTTTCCCACAGTTGTTGGTTGGTTTTTCATTTGTGGTGGGTTTTGTTTGGGTTTTTCAGGTTTTTTTTTAGTTTTCCACCTAAACTGTGAGTGTTTAGGTTAGCAGCACATCCTTGTGCGTGGAGACCATCCTGCTTGCAGAAAAGACACTTTAAATCCCTGGAAACTTTTGCAGCCTGGTTATGTTACTAAGAATAGGAAAATCATTCCTTTCAAATATTGCCATTAATGTGTGGCATTCGTGGATGCATTTCTAGGGGGTTTTATTTCATAATTGTCTCACAAACAGTCACAACTCCCTGCAGCTCTCACCACCTACTGCCAGATTGGTTGGGGTTCTGTTTGTTTGTTTTTTTAAAATACCTGAGGTCTGTAGCTTCGAGTAATTAAAAATCCTGGCTCATTTTTATTTTAACATCGAGAGAAGGGTTCAATCTGTTTGTGATACCATGACTGACACTGTTTCAAAGCAGACTTAGAGATAAGTTTGGTCCTGACATTTAGTCAGCAGGTGGGTGTTGTTTATTGCCTAGCAATTAGAACTTATATTAACATAATATCTCCTCAACTTCAAAAATTTCTGAGAGCTCTCCATGAACAGATTCCCAAGAGCTCTCCCCTGCTCTCTTCCCTTTGTCTTTTCACTTTCCCACCTCCACAGCCTTCCACCCACCTGCCTTTAAATGTGCTGTTTCAAATTTAGAGTTCAAGAAACTTTGTTTAAGTCTAAATCATGAAAGATATTTTCTTCTAGGGCAGGAGCAGCCCACAGCCCCTTTATTTTAAACCAAGTTAAACCAGAGCTTTTTACTCTTCAGAAACTTTTTTTTTTTCACTTTTAATAATTCTCCGGGAACACTTCACTACAGAAAATGTGTGGTGAGGAGGGCAGAGATTGTTCCCCATCTTGAAATGATCCAGGTGCAACAAGTATTTTCCTTGCCACCTGCATCCTCAGGGCTCCCTTTTCTCTCGGCGTTTTCTCTGATGTTGTTACCAGTTTATTGTGGAGATGGATTCATTAGATTTCTATTAGATCTGCTTTTTAAGAGGTTGTGAGGTTCGTTTTAACCTCTGTGCTAAATGGGTTTTCTGCAGGAGAAAGTGAAAATGAGATGGTTCGAGCTAAAGATGCAATGAAGGCAAACGAAGGTGGAAAATGGAACCTAATGGTACCAACTGTATTACTTTGAAAATAATTTCTAATTGATTTCAAACTCAAGTCGGAAGACCCTGCTTCTCTGTCACAGGCTTTGCTCCCCAGGCTGGATTAGCAAAATGGGGAGGATTTCTAGTGAAATAAGACAAAACGGAACATTGTTCTTGTGCATTTTCCCCTGTGCAAGTCTACATTCTTAGACCAAATTTTCATCCTCCTTTTCCGCCTTTTCTTTTTCAGCTTAATCTCCATCGTTTCGGTGTGCAGGGACAGCACTTGGTGACCCTGTCCTGTTTTCCCCCAAACCCTCAGAGTGGATGTTTTTAATCACAGGAGACACTTTCCCCCCTTGCCTGGGAGGATCTAATTATGGAAGGTAAGGGCCCATCTTCCTTTTCAAACCACCACAATTAACAGTGAACAAATCAGCTCTGGGGAGTCATCAGTGCCTGCTCTGCTCCTGGGGCAGATCCTGAAGGATCAAATGCTGACTCCGTCCCCTGCAGCCACCGCCATCCCACAGTGCCATGTGCTGTTTAAAAAATCATCCCAGCCTGTTGCGGAAGCTCCCAAGTAAATCAGGCAGACAGCACCCCACAAGATGGCAGAGAGAGCGATTTATTTACAGTTCTCTTCTTATATATGCATTAATAGTCTAACAATTTTTGGTTGATGTTTATCTGCCCTCCAAGAGGATTGGCTGAAGCCTCACAGCACTCAGTACCAAAACAAAGATTAGAAAGAGCAAAAGAATTTCAACTTATCTCTATTCTCTATGAGAAAGAAGAAAAACCCTTAGAATAGTGCATCCACACCAGCTCTCAATGGTATCACTCTGGGGAGGAGCAGGAACAACAGTGTTCACTATTAGATGCAAAATCTCTGCTCAAGCTCTCATCAGAAATATTGGATGGGAAAGCGGTGAGGAAGAGATGAAATTCTGGGATCGAGTGAAATCCAAGGAGGCTCTTCTGTCACATTGGGACACCCTGGCCTGGCAACAAAATGAAAGGATCTTATCCTGAGAGAGATGAAAGGAATAAGGGAATGTCTCTACAAACGAACTGCTGGTAAGATAGGGCCTGTACTGAGAGAGAGAAGAAACAATGGGAAGGACTTCCATAGGAATTCCACTGATTGACTCGCCCAAGACTGTGTTAATAAACTACAGGGACAGAGACATAAGAAAAAGAAGAAAAGGGAGGATTTGTATTGAGGGTGTCTGCATTAGGAGAAATGTATATTACTTGTGTCTGCATTAGGTGTTCTGGGAAGCCTTTACCTCTTGAGTACCTCAGCCTATGGGCAAAGAGGGAAATTCGGATAAAAAGAGGCTGCGTCCTCTAGCAATCTGAGAGACCCCATGGAAAATGCCCATGAGCTCTCCCTTTATTTGAATAAAGTGTCAGGACTCCTCTGTCTCCCTTTTGGACATAAACCTCTGGTGCTTGTGGATTAATTTTTCCTGGCAGAGAGCAGCTCCTCTGATGTGAAGGCTGCCTGGGCAAGCTGCTTTTGGTTAGGGGAGAGCCGGGCAGAGGAGAATGGGATGCTCCCTGGGAATGGGGACGGAGCATCCCAGCTGGACCCGCGGCCAGAGAGCTGCGGAACTGCCCAGCAGCGATGGCTTTTTGGGAAAAACGGGAAGTCCATCAGTTGGAACGTGTGCAGGCTCTTTTTTCCAGGCTCAGCTGGTGTTGGGGAAGACGAAATAGGGAAGCCTTGTAAATATGATTACCTGGCAAAAGATGCTGAGAGTATGGAAACTATAAGTGAGATTGAAACGAAGACAAGCTTTGAGATCCCAAACCCCAGGTACTGAACAACTGGAAAACAATGGTGTGGCCACTGAAGGGAATCCCCTTTGGATTAAACAATCCCCTCTGCCTGCAGACAGGTCCCAGGGTCAGAGCAGACCCTGCCAACTTGGCAGAGGGTCCAAAAAGCAGTTTTTAGGGTTTAAAATATAACGCCGTATGGTAATGTAATGACTCTCCTAGGCTGTGTGTAAATGTTGTAGGATTTGTAGCTTGTTCTAGATTGGTTAGTGAAAATTAGAATATTCAGCACAGAAGATGATTTATTGTATTGTAAACGGCAACCACGGCATTATTATTCGATCTTCTTTCTTCTCTCTCTCTCTCCCCTCTCTCCCTGCTCTGAGCTGTGTCTGGCAGCTCCCAGCAGCTCCCCTACACCCACACCTTTCACAATAAACCTCATGCTCTCAGACCAAACTCCAGAGATCTCTCATCTCCGTCCTGACCATCCGAAACAAACACCCAAATCCCACAGCTGGGGATGAGGAAAAGGGAGAGCTGCTCTGAGCTCCGCGATGGAGCGGCTCCGGGAGATGAGAGCGGCACTGATTTCCAGCAGCACAGCGCTCGCACAAAGCGCTGACAGCAGCCTTTATCCCCAGAAAACGAGCCTGACAAGTCTCTCTGCCATTCGGGCACGTTGAATTCTCAGGAGAGCTCCGCATGAATAAATCATTGCCTCTTCAGTGACTATCCGGGATTAATGATCCCCCAGCTTTTTTACAAGCGCTTCTCTTGCTGTGGGTTGTGACTTGTGGCTCCTCAGAGGATGGTGACAACTGAGGAGTCCTGGAGGCTTTTGCTTTCCCCTTTTTGGATATTCCAGGAACTTTTCCTGCCGCTGAATAGCTGAGCAAGTGTCTAAAATTATCAAAAAGGCTAACATTTGCAGAAAAGCAGCATAGAGCTGGGAGAAGAAATCCCAAATGAAGGGAAAATCGGGTTAGATCAAAGTCAGAATCAAAGAAAGACAAAACTTTCCAGAGGTTGAAAAGTAGGATTTAATTACTGTTCATATTAGGGCACTTCTTGCTTCAGGTTTTCATTAGCAACACATCAAGCTGAGAGAAAATACCTTTGTTTAGATACTTCTGTCATAAACTGGAAATTATGAATGTTTTCCTTGCATGTAGCCTTGTTTTCCCAGACAATTTGTCTGTCCTGGGAGGAGTTTTCCCCCCTTCTTTTTTGGAAAAGCCCCATATTCCATGACATAGGTGGAATATCAAATGAATATGACCCTTTAGTCCCTGATTTTTGCTTCCATCTGATGGGTGACTTGAATGTAAGACTGAACCACATCACATTTTTCTCAAGTTTGTGTCTTATCTAAGATGATTTTTTTTGGTTTGTTTTTTTAAACTTAGATTGGAAAAATACACAACTGGCTCCAGGAAGTGGAAAACATAACCTGAGACCTCACCACACTGAAAACAAAAGGAGAAATAGAAAGAATCCCAAATCCCTAACTTCTAAGACATTTATTTTGGAAGGAAGTAGAAGGGAGATGATTTGTCAGCATTTTAATGTTCCCAGGGCTGAAAAGAGAAAAAACTCTTAAATTTAGCCTGAGGTTCAGTGGGTCCAGGGGAGATACTAAACTTCTCCAAGTGGGATAATTTTTAGAGGTACAAAGGTAAATGCTGAGGGCAGCAAGAGCTTTGAGGTTTTCATTTCACAGCTTTAGAAATGCTCTGATCGACCTTCATCTGAGCATATTCCATCCCCAGAGTTTGAAGCTGTTGTTCCCAGGCAGTCTGTGTAATATGGGAACAAAATTGGTGTTTTGAAGCCAGGTCCCACCAATGAAGAAAAGGGAGAAAAGGAGAATTAAGAACTTTATTAAATCTTGTGATAGAAAGGTTGGTGTGAAGTAACTGTTTCAGAAGTATCCAGCAAAAAGGCAGTAGAAGCTAAATATTCAGAATAATCATATTTATGGCTAATACAGAACAGCTCAGTGTCAGACGTATCCTCTCATGGCTAAATAGGCTTGTTTTACAAATCTGGACTTGGGCCAGAGTTTCAATTATATAATCTTTGAGTTGTAGAATTGAGCCTCACATGTAACTGTGTAGTTTTTAAACTATTGTTTTTGTCATTAGACTTCAGATCTTCTACTGATCTGTGTCAAGAACCAAATTAACATATCTTAAAATGAATTTGCATAGCCTGAAAAAAAAAGGTTTGCAGAGTCTAATATAAATTTACATTCCTAATAAAGTATTAACATATCCAAAAATGGATTTTAAATAGTACCACTATATTTTAAATCATTCCTGTATATTCCTAACAAACAACTTTGATTTGCATGTCCTGACTTTGCAATGTACACAGAACTGGCAATTGAGTGGTTTGTAAATCAGCTTTTTAGCACTCCGCTGCCGCCACCTTTGTTTGTGTAGATGAGAGGTAACAGTGCAAAAAGGCAACCAAAAGCTTTGCCTTTTGCACATAGGAGCACTGAAAATAAAGCTGGAGTTTGCAGTGGGAAGGATGTTCCAGGAGATGCTTTATTCCACTCAGCTGAAAACTGAAATGCAAAGCTTGGGCCAACCTTTACACATCCAAATTGTGACCCTCAAACCAGAGCACTTCCCTCGCACTTCATAAATAAAATCAGAGTTACAGAATTGGAGAATCAGAATGGTTTGGGTTGGAAGGGACCTTAAAGATCATCTCATTCCAGCCGCAGCCATGGCAGGGACACCTCCCACTGTCCCAGGTGCTCCAAGCTCTGTCCAGCCTGGCCTGGGACACTGCCAGGGATGGGGTGAGGACTTTGGGCTGTCCCTTAAGCGATGATTCCCTGCAAATACAAAATGTCTGTTATTCCGCAGGACGAATTTTTTGCCGGATAAGTTTTTTTGCCGAAGCCTGAACGAATTTCTAGAGAGACTTTGGTAGCAGCACCGAGAGCTCAGTAAAGGGTTTGGATAGGGCTCTGAGCACCCTGCTCCAGGGAAAGGTGTCCCTGTCCTTGGCAGGAGGGTTGGGATGAGATGGTCTTTAAGGTCCTTTCCAACCCAAACTGATTCGTCCCAAGGGGGCCCAGAGACCCTTCAGAGACACAGTCAGAGCAGTGGGGATTTGCTTTATTTGGGTGTGGGGATTCACTCCTCCAAACACACACACCCCAGTGCTGCCAACTCACAATATTATGGGTAACACTCATGAATATTCATCACATTCCCCGCGATAGGAGTGGTTAGACAAATCATTTCTGGGCAATCATTAATATCATTAGCTGTGTGCCACGCATGCGCTGTGTGTCCTGGTGGTCTTTGGGGGTCTGCTCATGATGAAGATCTGTAGTCTTCATCACAGTGCACTTTTCACCTTTCTCTCTGGAGCATGGACAGTCCTTGGTGGGTGATTCAGGGTTTCTGTGCTGCCCTCAAACAGATTCTTGTCCCTCTTATCTTGACAAGATTAAGGGAATTCTGTTTTTCTAGGTTTTAGAATTCACATATTCTGTCTCTCAATAGGTAACTTGAGTTACCTATTGACCATTCCTCTCTCAAAACCCCTCTGGGATTCTCTGAGGTCCTGACATCCCCAAGTCCACAGCTGGCCCCGATGATATCTGAATGTCACCACTCGAGTCTGCAGCCAGGGATGCAGAAAGGCTCTGATTCAACAAGGTACTCCAGCTTGAGGAGTCGCACTGAAATCAACTGAACGATGCATGTGGTTAAAGTCATGCACATCAAATCTTCTGTCATGGAGCCAAGAGCAATTCCCACTGAAATCTGCCATTGAGTTTCCTCTTGCTGCGACTGAAACGCTGGTTTTGATATCAAACCAGGAGTGAGATTGGGCAGTAATTGCTGCCTTACAGGTTTCTGTGCCAGCTAGAGATGGTAAAAGATGGCAGAGAAATTAGAAGGTGAGGCAGGGGGAGACACATCTCTCATTCTCCCCATGGGGTTTCCCCAAATCCTTTCCTTTCCTTTTTTTTTTTTTTTTTTT
>VZRL01002157.1:226183-254056 GCA_013397895.1 Origma solitaria
TTTTTTTTAATGGCCTCTTTTAGCTTATCTTTCTAATAAATGAAATCCTGCCAAGACACCCAGAGCAGCCAAACCCCATGGTCAGGCAGGCAAAGCCATTTCTGCGGCTGGAGATGTGCTGGGAGCCTCCTAAAATAAAGTGATGACTCCTGGAGTAGAAAAGGAGGAACCAGCGCACGGTTTAATTCGTTTAGCCGATTCCATCCATTGCCCTCACGAGACTGTGCTGAAGGGAGAGAATAATTTTCACCTCAAACCTGTGATGGGATGTGAGGCAGTGCAGAACAGGAGTTTGGAACACCTGGAAGGCCAAGTGGGTTCTTCGTGTCCCCTTTAACCCTCCGACTGTGCCGCTCTGATTTTAGCTGTCACAAAAGGCTTTTTTTATTTGTGTGATTCTCCTCAGCAAAGTGGCCCCGTGTGGGAGATTACTCAGCCTGCTTAACCTTCCTGCCTTCTTTCTGTCTTTTGCTTTACTCACAAATCCAGTCCTTCAAACTACCTGATAAAGCCCAAACTGCTACTTCTGCCGCTGATAGTTAGAGCAGAAAATTATAGATAAATATAAAAATATAGGTTTTTTTTTTTTGGTGTGTGTCCCTATGGTAAACTGAGTGGAAACACTGTGAGTGAACATTGTATGGACTCCACTGGAACAGAGTAAATAAATGAACTACAGGATGTTATTTATAGCAATTAGGGTTTTGGAGCATAATATCAGCTCTTTGTAAAGACCTTTGTTTGTCTCTATTATGTAACACTGCTGCCCTCTCCATATGGTTGGTTTTTGTGCGTGGTTAAGAGCCAATAAATCATTCTTCGGAGGTGAGTTCACAGGAAAAAGGACAGTAGGTACTGACATGATAAATATTCAGCAGGTGATTACTTGTTATTGTTAATATTTTAATTTTTATCTCTTGTTGTTACCCCTGGCATGGCCTCCCATTAAAAACTCCAGGAATAAACCCCAAGGGCCTCATTGGAAAGGGTTTCAGGCCCAGCTCTGAAAACTAAAGCCATCCCCTCTGAAGTGCTGACCAGGCAGACAAATATTGGCATCTCCAAAACCTCAGGTGAAATAGGTACAGGATGTTCAAATAAATTTCTTTCACTAAAATTTATAGTCAGAGTACAAACTCCATTGAATCATTAATCAAAGCTGTTACATCCTTTTTTTTTTTTTTTTAAATTGGACTAGATCATTATATCTGTTATACTTAAATACTCCTCCTTGAGGAACGTTGATTTTATTTCTGCAGCCAGGAGAGCCAAATAAATCAATCCAAATTCCTTCTGCTCAGTTTACTGTGGGAATCAAGCTCAGTTCCATAAACAAAAGAAGGGAAACAAATAAATGGGAGTGACAAATGCTTAGATAAGCACATCTTCATCAAAGGCAGATCCCCATCACGAGAGGAAGAAGATGGAGAAAATTGTTCAAGAAAAAAAAAAATCTCTCGCTTTGTTATGTACCAAATATTCTCATTTTGGCAAGGGATGATAAGAATTGCCAGGTGTGCATATGGATATTCAGCAGGTATATATACATAAATAAATAAATAAATAAATAAATATATTCAGAACACAGCACAGAAATTATCTGAGAAACTCTAGTAGCTTTAAATTCAAAGCTGTCACTTTTTTCTCTAGCAGACAACATAATTATTCCAGAAGCACTAAGAAGCATAGAAATCCTTTACACAATGGGTGCCTATGTTAAAAAAAAGAAAAAAAAAATCCGAATTGCAGAATGTATAAAACATGAGAAAGGTTTACACACAGAAATTGCAATTGAATACATTAAAATCAAAGAGAGGCAGAGAATGAATTAATTTGTTTCAAATGCTGGGATGTAGTTTAGTCAGGTTCTGTAATTTAATTTTAGTGAGCACAGTACTTCCTAATTATCTGTACACTGGCAGATGCATAAATAAATCATGAATTTTCTTTCTTATATTCCAAGTGTTCATACTCAAAAAAATACTCCAAACCCAACATTTTTGTAGCTACAGTGTAAATAAGCCAAATACAAATCAAGGGCAGCAGGCAGTGATGACTTTATGTGAGGAAAACCATTCTTATGAAGCTTTAAAGTATCTGAGGTGCACTAAATTCTTGCAGTTTCTCTATGAAGATCACTCAGTTTATGCAGGAAAATTGGAGGTGGATGGAGAGGTGTCTTCCATCCATTGCATTTAAATCTGTATTTGGCAATTTTTTGGATGCAAGAAAAGATGAATTAAATGAAGGAAACCCATCTGGGTGGGTGTGAGAAAATCAGGAGAGGTCAGTCCAGCCTAAAAGTGCCTGTTCCTCTCCTCTCCTTATTGTATTTTTATTTCTAGTTGTTTCTTGCAGAAACACCGTGCTGGGAAGTCAGTTTAGGGAAGAGCAAGATGTTCTTGGCTTTCTGGAGCTCAACAGAAGTTTTTTGGAGGCTCTGAAGACACAAAGCCTGACCAGGGAAGTCTGAGTGCCTGATTGACTGCAAACAGCAATGCCAAAAGATTTCAGGACATTTCTTTTTTCTTGCATTCTTAAAAACTGTCAGTAAATAAACAACATAGTAGGGAGAAGTCAGGGAAATGAAGAAAAACAAGCCCAGAAATAGAAAGGAATATTGACTTCAAAGAGTTGGTATAAATCACATAAAATTGACTGAAAATACGCATTAAGTAAACTCCCTTTGGAGGGGTCACAGGCGCCAGGGAGCTCTGTAATGGGAAGTGAATTCTTTATCCTGTGCCACCACATTATTCTAATAAGTCCTCTTTACTCCCCAGCCCTTCCTCTGTGACAGTTCCCATCAGGGGAAGAGCCACGAGCATGATTTCTTTGATTTCTTTCTGCTGCTCTGCTGGCCAGGCTGGGACAGGGATTTCCTTGTGTTCCCTCTCTGAGCTGCACCGGTACAGGGAGAGCTCTGTCAGTGCTCAGAGCACCTCTGCCTTGTGGAAATTGTGTTCTATCGACACGAATAGATCTTTTATTTGGACTTTTTAGCCCAGCAACTTCACAGAAGCCAGGTCACAGAATCCCAGACTGGTTTGGGCTGGAAGGATCTGAAAGCTCATCTTGTTCCATCTCCTTGCCATGGGGACACAGAGATGCTCTGTCCAGCCTGGCCTTGGACACTGCCAGGGATCCAGGGGCAGCCACAGCTTCTCTAGCCACTCTGTGCAGGTCCTCCCCACCCTCAGAGGGGAGAATTTCCCCCAAATATCCAAGCTGCATTTCCCCTCTTTCAGAGTGACCCCATTCCCCTGTCCTGGCACTGCAGTGAAGTGTCCCTCAAATTCCCTCAGTTTGCTGCAAACTCAGCAAATCCCACGGTCCTTCCCAATAGCAGAGATTTCCCCCCACACCCTGCAAACATCCTCAAGAGGCTCACGGCCTCGAGAGGACACATCTTTAATAATCCCTGCTTGCTCTAACCACGCAGCAAACTCAGGGACCTGCCTGGCTCTGGGCTCGCTCCCTCCTCTACAAAAACAAGAAAACACAGAGGGGAATACAGACGATTTTTTGCTCTGCTCTTGCAGCCTGGTCTGTAGTATTCCACTCCAGTTCGAGTGCAGATCATTGTGATTCAATCCGTCAGCAGTAGCTCAAAGCCACCGCTGGTTGTCTTTCTGCCCTGATAAGCAAAGATCTCCAAGTACACAGGCTCTGGAAAAAAATTGCCTTGGGTCACTTGCCTTGCTAGCAAGGACGTTGCAGGATTTTTGACAATATGCTTTGCTTTGAGAGATCAGTGACTTTTGCCTGGGTAGTTTTTGTTCTAAATATAACATTTATCTAAATGTTTGGAAAAATTGGAAATGTCAGAGTCTTCTTCACACAGCATTGTAAGCAACAATTTTCTTGGTGTGTCCTAAATCCCCTGTAATTTGCATGGAAGAAACAGAACCAAAGATCAATTTTTCCTGTTCAGAGAACTAGGAAAATAATTACAAAAAATGATCTGAAAGCAACCCTGAGAGACATCTGGGTTTGGGTGGGCTCTCAGAAGAGGCTGTCCATCTGGATCACTGGTTCAGGGCTCTCTGGAGACAAAGTGCACAAAGCTGAGCTTTTGTGGTTTGTCGTGTGAACTCTGTGGCCCCACGATGTGTCCAGAGCCATTAGGCACAATCCAGTTCCTCTCTGCCGAGAAAAGACAAAGCTTGGGAGCAATTCTGCTGCTGCAATTAAAGCAGATCTCAATCAGAATCATAACCAAATCACCCCGAGAAGTATCCCTTGATCATCTTTAAAATATTGCTTGATTCGAGTGCAGGATCTCTGCCTGTTTGATTGGAACAAGAGTAAGTTCTCCAACATGACGAGCTGTGTGTGATTAACACATCCCTACAACAGTCCAGCTCACAGGACGATTATTAGCAGACAATACTCTTCAATTACTTTTATTTGCTTAGAAAAAAAATTTCTTCCCAAATGTATTTGCTACTTGAAATGAATGGATAATTTTAGCAATCCGCTCTGCATTTTCTCTTTGCTGACGAGCAGGTCTCTGTGCACATTTAGAAGTCAAAGTTGAAGCAGTTTTGCCAGCAGATGCAGATTTGGTGGCAGACAGGGCACTGCACATCCCCACAGCTCTGTTTTTGGCTCTGCAGTGCCAGACAGTTCCTCTGCCTCCGCTCGGTGCCAGGCAGACGCGGGGCTCACGCCGAGATTTCGGGAGCGATCTCCAAAATCACGGCTCTGTTTCTGCACACGCAGACGAGACTATTTCCACATAATGTGTCATAATCCCCAGATTACTGTTTAGATGGATAAACAGCATTACAAACGTAGCTGTCACGCTCTCACCAACAGCTTTCACTCGTCAGCAGGGGATGGAAAGCAGCAATCTGTGCTCTCCAGCAGCCTCAGAGGTGTGGGTTTTCCTACGGCAGAGGAACGCCATGGGGCCTCTCTGAATTGTGCTGCCCTACATGGCGTTATTCATATTTATCCTCAATCCCACGCAGGTTTTTATAAAATATCAGGGGTGGGATCCCAGGGGGTCTCAAATGCAGCCAGGGAATTGCTGCTGCTTCGATGGTTGGATCTCAGCGAGGAACATCCTGCGAAGGATTCCTGGAAACGCCAGCCTCCACACCTGCTGGAAGTCAGAGACGTTATTTTTAAGAATAAGAGCCCCTGATGATGGGTTCAGGCCTTCTGAGGTGGTGTTTCTGCAGGGCTCTGCGTGTGAAGGTGGTGCCACACGAAGGAGTCACTGCATGAATGTGGTTTTGGGGATTATTGGACAATTATCAGCTTTTTGCATTGGGGACATCAGTTACAGCTCCCATCCGACTTCCTGCTCTCACTTTACAAGCTCACAGGGATCTTCCTTGACCTTCTCAAACATGTGGACCCCAATATTTGGGTTTTTTCTGTAGACACTTCCCTCCTTTTTGCATTTTCATATGCATGGATAAACAGACAGCTTTCCCAGGTCACATTAGAGGTCATTTGCAGAGAATTAGAAATCATTGATGAGAAATAACTCTGCAAAATTGGCAAGTCCTGAATGGCAAGGTATTTTGCACTGTATTAGCGCTCAACATGCAGCATTTTTAGTATCTGGGTTTTTTTTAAGGCTGTCAAGTTTCGATAATGAAATTTCAGTGAAGGATAAAGGCAACGCAGTCCATGTAATTTAGTTCCTCCAAATTTCGTAACTTCTTGACAAAATAATAGCCAGCCACAACATTTTGATCTGGTTAAGTGCTCTTCTGTCTGGGGATATTTGCAGTAAAGCTTTACAACAATAAGTCGATTAGCTGTCAGTCATTTAGCTCTGTTTGCTGCTTTCTGGAAGGTTTTTTGATAGCCTTCACTTTTTGTTTCACCGCAAGGATTTCTTTAGCTGAAAGACTCTAATCCCATGGTAATAATGGCAATGATTTAACACTTCCAAGTGCCAGCTTTGCTAGTTTTCCTTCAGGATAATCAGTTCTTAGATGACAAACTTTATCCATTTAATTTCTCTTGAGCTTGGCTGTGTGAAGCAGAAATTTGAAGAAATAAAAATGAACAGAGTGAATCTGGTTGAGTGTGATAATCAATATGAATATGATGTATTCAAGATCCATTATGAACAATTCCAGACTATTTCCTGGAGTAATGCGTTTTAAGTACAAAGATTCTCCCAAATTTTAAGACAAAGGTCAAAAACCAGATCTCCACAAACTGATTATAAGCTTTTAAAATGTGGCCTTTAAATTTAAATGCATTTAGCCCCAGATATTTGTGTTTATGAAGTTACCAGCTGTGCTTGGACTCAGAGGTAGCTCTGCAGAGCTGAGTTTATTACGGCAGCGTTTGCATCTTTTATTGCAGCTTTACTGAATTACCTCTTAAAATGATCTGACATGCGCTCGACTACATTAAGATCTGTATTTAAAAGAAAACTTTTAAATGAGAACTTTTCTGGAACCAGCTTTTTTCTTGTTCCCTGGGCGCCATTATCTGAAATCCTGCAAAATGCTCCTGCTCAAGTTGAACATCAGTTCTTGGGGATGGGACCTGGGGACAAAGTGGCTCTCTGAATCTAGAGGTGGCCAGAGGGGAAATACCTGCCTGTCCTTAGCCACTGTTGTATTGGAATGTGTTTGGTTTTTCCACTTGGATATTTTGGCTTTTTGAGGGTTTCAGGTGGGATAATTTGTGCTGGATCCTGAACATAATTAGCAGGAAATGCCAGTGTTTGAATGAGCGAGTTCTATCAGGACTATAAATTGCATTTAAAAAATACAGTTTAAATTGTATTCCTTGCCACGCACAAGGCAATTTTCATGAACAAATAAAAGAGCAGAAGTACAGTGGTTTAATTAAATATAGTTAAGAATTGGAAACCAATTAATTTCTGGAGAAATGGAGCTGTAAGGTATTTTTCACTAATTGTGCTGTCATTAACTTACCCTGCTACTGCACCAATTGAATGGAATATTTAAGTAAATTCAAATGCATTGTGTGTCAGATTCAAGGTTCTTTCAAATGGATTGGGATAGAATGAAGTGTTATACTGAGCTGACAAGTATAAGACTTAAAACCTTTTCTTTCTTTTTTCTAAGTGCACAATTTGCACGTCAAACAGACGGATGTTCACAGAATCAATTTAATTCCGAGACCTTTGATCAGAGATTTGGGGTGGGGGGGGAAGCCATGAAGAGAAATTCTCCAGAAAATGTTTGCTGCTTTCTGATGAGGACTGGCACCATTTGGGTACGGAGATGAAAGCACACCTAATATTTTCTACTCCTCCTCCTTAATAATACCCTTGGATTCAGAAATTAGGCACAGCAGGAAGAAGGATCCTGTGCAGCACATCTCTGCACTAAGAAAGCAAGCAAGCTGTCCAAGGCCTGAAATAAGCAGATATTTCTCACACAGGAAGCCATTTATCTTTGGGGCAATGGGACGAGAAGGCAGTTTGCTTAAATTTCACACAAAATTGAGGAATAATGATTTGGAGCTGTGCCCATGAAAGCTGGAATAGCCTGGGATAAAAGCAGCTCCGAGCAATTTGCCTCTGTTGCATAAGGAAAAATAGAGATAAGGGATCCTCGGTTAGGATTAAGTGAAGGGACCAGGAAACAGAGCCAGGTTTTCATTTGTCGCTTCCCAGGGGATGCAGGACAGGAATTTTATAAGGAGGTGAGCAAAGCAGAGGAAATGATGGAGCAGGGAGCAGACACTCCCTGTGCCTCATCCCCTGAGCTCTGCCCAGGGCAGAAATCAAATTTCCACTCTGAGTGAAACACAGCCGTGACCCACACAACAGAAAGTGTTCTTGGATGGACAGGAGTGGTGGTTTATTGCTTCAAAATATTTCCTCCTCATTCTCCCCCCAGCATGCAATTCACCCTCCAGAAAACCATTCCATGAGCAAAATGGGGAGAGAGGGATTTTTACATAATAAAACGGAGACACTGAAATGAAATAGGTCCCTTTGTATTTGGTAGTGTTTAATGTTAATATAACTGCCATTTTTCTCCCTCTTTTCTAGGAAATCCAATAGTTTTATTGCTCTTTTAACTGCCTCAGATTATCCAGTAATCCCCACTGCTGTGACCTACCCTGCCTCAGAAGTTTTACAAGCTGTACCGAAATAAGAAAATTAACAGAAATTAATGCTGGGCGAACCTTGAGATGAAATCACTTGACCCCTATTAAAATCTGCTGCTAACACTGTGTGCAGTTGTGCTTATGTCTGAAATCACTTTATCATTCAACATGGCACCGGGCAGCAGCAGAGTTGCTTTAAGGCATCACTGTTAGGAATGAGAGTTGCCAGGCCTGTGCTGCAGAGCCAAGAATCCCAGCAGACCTGGGCTGTTCCCCCGTGGTAAATTAAAAGGCATTAATCTTTCCACGTGCATTACCCCAGATGCAAATTCTTGCTCTGTGCGACTCGAAAAGATCTCAGTCTTAAGCCATAAAAAATCAGGAAAAAAATAAACAAAGCTGCACTGCGTGCCAGGAAAAAAAAGACATGGGACATGTTTGTGGTTCAAGCAATAAATCCTTTTTAGGCTGTGATATGCTTCTAAAAACTGGGCAATAGCTCAGCGTTCCAGTGACAGCAGCAGGTTATTCCTTGTAGGATCCAAACTATTCCTGGAAATGGGGATTGGTGGCCTCTCCCCCCTGCCTTGGAGGAAATATCCATAAATAGGGCACCCAACTTGCTGTTTTCAGGGTTCAGACTTGAAAACTTTTCTTGTGTTTCCTCTCACAGGGCCTGGCATAAAAATGGATGGTGTGGAACAGAGACTGAGTTGGTCCAAGTCGGATGGGGCAGGCAGATATCCCTGGAAGTCCTCCCTGTGCCTCAGCCTGATTTTCCATCAGGTTTGTGGTGCTTCACAGCCAACCTTCTTTGTAAATTATCTTCTTGACAGTCTAAAGCAAAATACCCACGGATATGGCTTTGTGCTCCATCAAGTCTGCCTCACCTTCCTCCTTTTCGGGACCCGTTTTGATTCCAGCTGCACTGCACAAAAGAAAGGAAGGGTTTGCAGAGGCTTTGTTGGGAAAATGAGCACACACTAAATTTAGCTCGATGTTTTTCTGCATGATACCCCTTCTCCCTTGGTGGTACAACATCCAGCTTGAAATCCAGCGCGGCAGTAATGATCGCAAAGCCGCCTGGGGCACGGGGCTGAGGGAAAAGCAAAGTGCAGCGCTGAACCCATCAGCTCCTTCACATCTGAACATTCTCCGTGGGCCTCTGTCATCATTAAATGAACTTCAGGGAGCTGGTGGAGATCGGCAGAGACAGGCTCTGGAGCTCCTGGGATCCACGGGAAGGAGGATCCGCCCTGCCCTGGCTGTGCGCGGAGTGAGAGACGGGAGCGCGCATCCAGCTCCGCCAAAACCCAGCAGAAAATGGAGACTGCTAAATTTAGGCGTCTCCGTGTAGGCTTTTCCATGTGAGCAGGATGTCTAAATTCCTGTTTTAGCCTCTGAATGGAAACCTGCCAATAGAGCTCATGGAAGGAGGTTTGGGAGCTCTTCTCACCCTAAAGAACACGGAGACACCCCCATCTCTGAGGGGGGATGGGAACCTTCCCTCTCCTTTTTGTCTGTGGGGAAAACTGACAGCAATTGTGCTCTGAAATGGCTAAATACATTAAACTAAACACAAGAAGTGTTAAGTTAATGAGTGCTAATCAAGATTAATACACTGAAATCACCGAGAGTCATCTTTTCAAGAGGAGGATAAGTTGGAGGGAAATCAAGCTGCATATGTCTGATAGCTGCACAAGATTGCTCTGGATGATTTAATGGGTAATTTTTATTATTTATGCTCTATGCATTCCCAGAATGAAATTAAATCAGGGATTATTGTGTTGAGTAATATCTGAAAGTGGATCTAAGCACTGTTGAATTCACCAAATGTATGAAATCATCAGAATCAGAGGATATGGGGACACTGCTCCCCACACAAATGTAACCCCAAATCTGCAGAAGAACAAAGGATCTTTGTTTCTCATTTTCAGATGTAGCCTAATTTTAAAAATACTCTACATCTTGTATTAGTCACATATCTGCAGTCAGTGAATTATTCTATCTAAGGATCTGTTTGGATAGGCAAGAAACTTGTAAAATGCAGTTTTGTTAAAGAAAAACCACCCCACAGTGATTTACACACAGTGGGGCAAGAACATGAGAGGTGCAGGGCAATAAATGATAAATATAATAAATCTCCCAGCACCAAAAGAAACAGGAAAGTACAAGATGATGATGAGATCAGAGAGAATTACGAAAAAACAGCATTTTAGGAAAGAAAAGAAGGTGGAAGCTGTAAAACTTATGACAGGTTGGGGTTTTGTTTGTCGAATATTTATCTCCCACCGCAGGAGTTAGACACAGTGTTCATTTTATATTTATTTCCTATGCACAGAATCTGAAAGGAGAAAAATCTTTTGTTATTTAGAGAGCTTTTGGAAGGCCACTTTTATTGCTGAGACCTAATAGCTCAGTTGAGCTGTTTGTCAATGCAAATCATTCTAGCTGTTCATTTTGGAGACACTGACAGGGAAATGCAACCTCCATGCAATCAAATATATTCAGGAAGACATAATTGCTAATCTTTTCCCTGCCTATCACACCTGGTTGGGTATTTTTCTGAAATGTATTTCAGCAGAAAAATGTTAATTTATCCATATTGGTAGTTATATTCATCAAAAAGAAAGGATCCGTTTTGACAATTTTCTTCAGTCTTAATTTCTATAAAACTCAGAATTGTTTAACTCTTTTTTGATTTTCCTAAATTAGGAAATTAGTTTTTCTCTTTTTGGAGCAACTTTCATTTCAAAATGTAAGCGATTTATAAGGAAAAGTGTTTTAAAAATGAGAACGTGTTGAAATAAAAATGAAAGCTTGACCTGAATCTTCTTATTTCTTCTGTTCAAATTTCCAACTCACAACAGCTTTTTTACCATTATATTTTTTTCCAACCTCATAAATTTCATGAAATACGAGGGAAGCAATGCAGGATGTGTGAAACCTTATGCTTTAAAGAGAAGAGACATATCTGGACTCCTCAGATGTGAGAAGCTTAGAATAGATGAGTTTTTCACCAGGAAAGGTAATATTTTGGGGGTATCTTTTTACTTTCCTTCTTGTTTCTAAGCTATAGGACACTACAGATTTTATTTTCATATTCAGGAAGCTGAGGGGGTTTTTTCTAGGTGGGTTGGGGTTTTTTTAGCAGTGGCTGAACTTTTCTAAGAGGCCTTTTGAGGAGCTTTAACCCAGAAGGAAAGCCCCGAGTGCTGTGAGGTGCAGATAAAACCTCCCTCTCCCTGCCTGGGCATTTGTTCAGAGTTTCCAAGGAGAAAATGTTCAGACAAGAGGTGAATTTTCCATGTATTTCCATTTCCAGTGGGTCACCCATGGAGCAGAATGAGGAATGTCTGCCCCTGGTGCTCAGCTGGGATCAGACTCCAACCCTCACCCATTTGGCAGGACATTATTGTAATAATTGTATAATATTATTGTAATAATTGTTGTAATAGTTGTAATATATAATTATATAAGATAATAATTATGTAATAATTGTTGTAATATATTGATATTATTAAAATTATTAATATTGTGTAGCAATATATAATATTATTGTAATAATTATCATAATAATATATTGTAATAATTGCAATAATACTCAATTATTGTAATAATAATACTCAATACCCAATTCAGAACAATATTGTAATAATAATAACAACCATAATAATAATAATAATAATAGACATTATTTCCATGAATTTTGACACTTAAAAAGCAATCTGTGGAAAGAGATTGACAGGGCCATTTTCTTGTGGGTTCTTCTTTAGAAAGGCCCAGCTCACACTGAGCGTGAGGCTCAAAGATTTCTGCACAAAATTGATATTTTGTTGAAATCAGCATTTTTTGTGCTCAGGATGAGACCCATCTAATTGTTAAATAATTACGTAGATGGCACAACATTTCCCCTTCCCTCTACTGCGACAAATCATTTTGTGCACAAGGGTAGAATCAGCAGCTTTCACATTTACCATTGTTCTCTGGAGAATTTTGATCACTCATGTTGGATGTGGCTGGAAAGCAAATCCCAGGTGAAAGACCTTTTTAAAAAGAACTCATTAAAGGTCTCCCAAAGTAATCAGTGCTTCTCTGCCTGGGTGCTTTTGGCCTGTGACAATCACAGACATTTTATCATAACCACAAATAGGACACCAAAGTGAAATCTTTGACTTTTGAATATGGACCAGTAAATACAGAGTCTACATTTATTCCTATTTTAAAAAAATTAGTCATGTTTCATAAAATAAATACAGAGCACAAATCAAATCCAAATGAAAGAGTTGTTCCAAGTTTCTTGCTGTCTGCCTGAGGTGTTGCACTGAAAAATAAAAATAAAATGATGGGGACAACTTTCTCATTATTTCCCCAGGGCTTTCAGTTGTACATCAGGGAGGCTGATGATCATTATACCAATGGCTCTTGCCATAATAAATCCCCTCCTACTAAAGTTCACATTTTCAGGAACGAAAAGAGCAGAGCAGTAATGTTGGAAATGCTGAAAAAGCACATATTTATGGAGTTTTTCCTTGGTAGATCTCCATGCACTCAGAAGGAGGAATGAGGATGGTTATATTTGTTTTCTGCGGGGGGGACACAAGGATGTGCTGCAGTCACCGTGCTCGGCTCAGCCTGCCTGGCACGAGGCTCTGTGGAGGGCAAATACCGAAACCATCGACTCCCACGGCAGCAGCTGAGCTGGAGATAACCTGGGGACAGCCTGGGTTTGGGTAATTCCAAACTCTGCTGCCACCAAAGAAGTGTTGGCATATGAAAAAAACCATTCTTTGGAGCAAGAGATTCCCAACACCACCGGGAAAATCTGCTCCGAGGTTGGCTGGCCACGGTGAGGCAGTGACAGCTCCAAAGAGGGAGAAGATCCCAGATTTGTTTCCTGAGGGCTTTGTGGTTCTGAAGACAGCTTTCTTTCCAGGAGGAATCATGGAATCATTTTTGTTGTTGGGTTTGTTTGTTGGTTTGTTTTTTTTTTCCCCAGAAAAATGGAATCTTTCCAAAGCACACTCAGATGTTTTTAGGTCATCTATTTTCGTGATTTCTTTGCCTGAAAATTGCCTCAGAGCTTTTGCTGTTGGAAACCCCCTTGACACTAATGACACGTCCGCTGAGAGCATCTTGGGTGAAACAACAAATGAATTTTCCTTCCCAAACCCACATAAAATATTCCCATTGTGAATTTTTTTGTCTCAAGCTCGAATTAACAGTAGACTGACCTTTCTTTAACCTCGGCCTTGGGCTGTACTGCTGTTTAAATACTGATCCTATATCCCTAGCAATGCCTATCCAGTCAGAATATATTTGAGCAAAATGTGGAACCTGAACTAACTCGAGATATTACACAATCACTGAATGTTCTACTGTACCTATATAGGAATATTCCTATAGGAATAGAATAGAGTACAGGATATAATAGATATATTGAAATATAGGAATAGAATATTATAGATATTTAGATATATAGATATATAGATATATAGATATAGATCTTTAGATATATCAATATTATAGATAGAGGTATCAATTGTATAATTCCCAGCAAAGACTGAGAAAAAGGAAATTTTTTTTTTGTGGAACATGATTGTTATGGTTTTTCTTTGGTAACGTTTGCCTCCCTGGCTTGCCTGGCTCATTTCTTTCCCCTCACACAGTAGAGATGGTGCCAAGGTTCCATTTTCCTCCTTTTCCCTCTGCATGGAGACGGACAGGGCTGAGCTGGGCTTTTTAAGTGCTGTGCTGGCGCTACTCAAAACCAGATTTTTTTTGAGATAGCACCAATAGATCCCATTGGAGAGATTTCCAGCCTTACTGGGGCGACTCATCCTTGTGTCCAAAGGCAGTCTGAGAGCTCCAGACTTATTTTCAAGGCAGGCAGAAATAGCTGCGCTCACAGAGGCTCCAGAGTGCACAGCCCAGCGCAGTCAACACAAATTTGTGTTGCACCTGAGTAATGATCCCCGAGTGCCCCTTGGAATGGGGAATTTATTGAAGGGAACAACAGCAAACCCAAGGAGCACATCCATAATTTTAGACTTACAGCTTCCAGCAGCAGCCTCAAGATCTCACTGCAGCAGGGTTTGGAGATTCATCCTAACAGCAACTCTCCTTGCCTGATTCTGTGATCTTTTGCTGTCTCTGGATGTAACATCTCGGTTTCCTAGGGGATGTCATCCTGGTTTTGGAGTGCCAGGCATTGTGGGGTTTCCCTGCAGCCATACCTTTCACTATCCCAGGGGTAGATGCTTTGATTTCCTTCCGTGGGTATCATTTGGTGGTTTCAGGAACCAAGGGTTCCCAAGCCCGAAAACAACAACAAAAAAAAGGGGTGTTTTTCAGTCTTTTTCATGTAACTGTTGCCATGATCTAATGGGACTAAATTTGGTTTCCATCTAAATAAATCTCACTGTCATTTAGCGAGACTGCAAAATTAACGAGATGCAGCAGTTCTGTGCTCCATAGCAGGAAGCCAAAAGCAAAAGATATTTTAGATTAACAAATGAGGTGGAAATGACTTTTCCCCCCCAAGGACTTATTTCCCATGAGAAAACTAGTTTCTTAGGAAAAAAAAAAAAAAAAAAAAAAAAAGAAACTNAAAAATTTTTTTAAAAAAAAAAAAAAAAAAAAAAAAAAAAAGGAGCTCTAAAAATAGGTTGTGTCACAGAGTTCTGAGCCAGGCTGCATTTCCTCATCCCTTGTGGAACGCTCGGCGCTCCCTGGGGAGGCTCAGCAATGCTTGGGAGGTTTGATAAGAGCACAGTGGGTGTGTGGGGATGTGCAGGTAGGGCAGGGGTGGGCTCTGCTGGAGTGTTAATTAGGCTGAGCAATTAGAAAGGCTGGGTGAACGCAGCTGGTGGGAAAACGGTTTTGCTGCTGGCGAAGGGATGGGGAAACTCTTCGCTGCTCCGTGGAATGGATGGGATGGATGTTCTGTGCTTGCACTGCGAGGAAACGCTGGGGGAGGTCTCATCAATGAAGCACTTAATGGGTTTTGTCCACAGCTGACAAACACAGGAGCTGCACCTTTTTATCTTTTAATTGTCTAAATGGACATTTATTGGGGTCCTCGCCCTGCCTGGTGCCCACTGCTGAAAACCCTCAGGTGCTGTGACAGCAGCTCCATCCCTGCTGCTCAGCCCAGCCCTGGGGACACAGCAAAGTGCCCAACCTCACTGAGAGGTGAATATTCCTGCTTGGGATCCAGGGATACCCCAGGAAAGTGTTCTGTACCTCGGGAGCTTGGGAAGGGCAGGGACAGCACCAGGCACTCCCAGCAGGCACTGAAACCAAGGGAGAGACACGAGAAAGAGGTGCAAAGCCTTCAAGTCCTGTTTTCCTGAGGACTTGCCTCAAATGGCAGAGAATGACTAAGATGAACTGAAACTGTGGTATTTTTGCCACTGGAAAGGGACAAAATATCTCATGCTTTTACATAACTTCCGCCGTTCTGGGTTATGTCTGAAATAGGCTTTGATTTGTCACTAATGATTATTTATCCAGAGCGCTGAGCAGGTGGGTGAGTCAGTGTTTACTGCTAAAACACCAAAACCTCCCTCACTGCATTGTTGTCACAGCCTTTCGTGGACTAAGGAGTTGAAATGGAAATTCACATTTTGTGTTTCAGCTTCAGTCCCTCTGTATTTATAGTTCACTTAATGCTTTTGAAAATGCAGATATTGGCTGTCAGCTCACAGCTTCCTTCAGTGGTTTTTATCCAGTCTGAAAATGATTATGGAATTAAACAATTCAATTGCATGATTACTTTTCTCCTTGTAAAACTTGGGAATTAAGGTAATAAAAATACTACTTTTGATGGCATTACCATATTAATAGAGATGGAAATCTTTGAAGATAGAGACCTTGAAAAAAAGTCTTGCATCTTAAATTATAATGAGATGAGAAAGCACTAAATGGTTAATTTAATGGTTTCCTATTTTAGGAAAGTTTAAGAAAAGAAGCTGTTTGAACTCATAGCAACATTTTTTTGGTAGGGAAGCAGGCAAAGACAAACCAGAGAAAAATATTTTGATGTTTACCCACGGAGTCTGATCTGAGTCCCAGTGAAGTGGTAAAGTCCCGGAGTGTTTTTGGCATCACGGGAGGCTGTGGCCAAAAACCTCTGTCATGTAGACAGGAGAATATCCAATAATGAGTTCCTCAGTGAAACAAAAGTTCTCTGAACTTGTGCTGGGATGACATTCACCCTCTCGGAGCAGGGAAGGCTTTCCTGTGTAATAAATCCTGTGTAATAAATCCTGTGTAATAAATCTGAAGGAGAGCTGTCTGTCTGTCCCTGGAAGGGGAACTGGTCCAGTCTTTCCATTTTTAAGACCTTTTTCTCATCCATGGCCTCAGCTCTAGTAACAGCCATTATTTAAGGGTATTGGACAGCTGTAAATGTCCCAGAGCTCAGTGGACACCCTGGGAAAGGCTCCTGAGGGGCAGACACCGAGAGTGAATTGCAGCAAAAAATAACTGTGAGAAGATCGTGATGTTGATAATTAAAAACCATAGAAAAATTACTTTACATCATTAAATCAATCTTCTTAGTGACCCTCAGAATTAATAGCAGTAGACAGGTATTAATCCATTAATAAATGTCCCAGTTATGTGTAAATGTAATTATTTATGAACAGGCTGAGATTTTTGGAGGTCAGTCTCATCTCCAGCACATAACAGCAGAATGGACCCCTGGCTCCTCTTCACAGCACAAGGAAGTACTGATGCATTTTTTGGCAAAGTGACAGAATCAAGAGAGAGAAGAGCTGGAGATGAGAGTGCTGTGGGTGAGAACACTTTGATGGCCCAAAGTGCCATTAATGTCAGAAAATAGTACACCCAGGATAGAATTTATATCAAAATTTTGTCAAAAGGCACTGAGAAATAAAGCATGCAACAAACCACGGCAATGAAAAAGCAGAAAACTGATTCACCCAAACCCTGAGTCAGTGCCCTGCAGGTCGAGCTTGTCTCCTGCTGCACTGAACCCTTCTGTAATAAACAGGGAAAACTCAGGATGTGCATCAGGCACAGCAATCGCAGCAGCAGCAGTCGTGGGGAGCACTTACAGGTCCAGATTTGTCGTTTGTGCTTAGGCTATGATTAAGCAAACCCTGGGATCTGAATTAGCCTGATCGGCAAATAATTTTGACTTTGGCTCAAATTTTTGGCTGACCCTGAAAATGGTTATGGAACCAAGACGGACACATTCCATGATTTCTGTGATGTTTTGGAGATGAAGGACGATGTTCGTGCTCTCGTCTGCTGTTTAGAAGTGGAAGCAGAGAAGTCAAGAAACAGAGGAGAAAACTCTTTTAAATTAGCAGAAACATTTTCTGGTTTATAATACGAGACCCAAAAGGGCTGAACACGAGACAAAGATGGATTTAGTGTCACAAAACTTGGCTCCTCTGCGCCACTTTAGGCATTATAAATTAGGAACACACGGCCCAGCCTCCGTGCCAGGGTCTCCGAGGCATTTTGGGGAGTAAACAGCGCTCCCGGGGAGGGAGCAGAGCTGATAAAACACAGCCCATCCATCAGCCAGCACTTCTCACCTCGGCCCCCGGGAGGGCCAGAGGAGTCACTGTCCCCTTTTGTCACCTGCAAATGTCGCTGCTCGTCCCCACAAACACCGTCCTGGTCTCCACAAACACCACCCTGGTCCCCACAAACACTGTCCTGGTCCCCACAAACACCACCCTGGTCCCTCGGGCCACCGCCGCCTCCCTGAAGCATCTCAAGGTGAGCCCAGAGCAGGGACTGCGTTCGGTGCCCAATTTTTAAGCTGAACGGTCCGAGTGTGACTGTCACCAAAACTGCGGGGAAAACAAAAAAACCCTCCAACAACATTTTTAATGTTAGAGAGTCAAGGTATTGCTTTATTTTCTAGTCAGGATGTGCCACAGAAATAATCTCATCCACACACAGCCCGGGTGTGCAGAGAGAATCATTCCTTGACACATGGATTTTATAAGATTTTCCTCACACTTTATGCAGCAAAAATCTATAGAATTTCATTGGTTTAATGTTCATTGGTCTAAAGTTGTGTGGCCTTTAGTATTTGGTTTCTTTCTGGATCCAGATTCCTTCACTTCTGATGTTAATTATGTCCTCACTCCTTGATTTTTTATCAATCCTTTTGGGACTAAATGTCTCTAACTCTGCCAGAGGCAGGCCTGGGGTAGCTGTTTATGGATGGCTGTTGATGTTCCGTTGATGTTCTCTTTTATATTTTTGGGTACCTTTTCGGCTATTCCCAATCTGTTGATACGATAAGCTCATCCCCGTAGAGTGGTGCTTTACCTCTTTAAAAAACTTCTTAAAAATTCCTTTCCCCAAGGCAAAGGCAAACTAAGCGTGATTAAAGTTATATAAAATTTTTTAAACTGGTATGTTTTCCAACACTACGAATCCAAGCACCACCTTTTTATTGTTATTTCTGTCCGGATAGTATTCATGGGTGAGGATTTTGGGGATGTCCTATATGGCTCCCCACATATTCCCCAAACACCTTGAGGAACAGCAGAACCAGAGATCTGCCCTGACAGATTGTGTACAATGCTAGAAAAACTTTATTCAAAGTGTTCTGAGAGGGGAAAATGTTTTCAGTCTGAGAACTGAAGGAAAGTTTCTTTTCCAGAATGTTAAAAAATCGACAGTATTTCCTCAGACACACCGCATTCCCACTGACACAAATAATTCCAGCTGTGATCAAGGCATGCATCAAGGTATTCCTGAGCTCCAACAACTGTGCTGTCTTCCTGTGCAAATTAGGGAGCTGTCGATGCTAATTACCAGCTCCAATCCCTTGTTATCAAACTCGTGCTATTTGTGCACACAGATGAATCAAGTGCATGTGGATCGGGGACAGATGCTTGCGATGCTCTGTGAATGTATAATCATTTTTCCAGTTCCTTCAAGGGAAGTAGAACTTGTATCTGAAACACAAACCACGGTAAAATTTCACCCCAAAAAAATCCGCAAAAATTGGATGATCGTTTAGAGGTTGTTAGCTCTTAAAATTTTATTTCCTTCCAGGCAAAATTATTTTATCATAACATTTCAATTTCGTCAGTAAAGGAGGTTTTAAAAAACTTTGCTTTATGCAGCCATAAACCTGGTTATTACACTATCCCATAAACTCAAATAATTTAAACATTCAGTTGTTGGATTCCACAAACTCATAATTGAAACAGTTGTTGGGTAATTCTGAAAAATGAGCTGCAAACCTTTTTAAAAAGTTTTAACTGGTATAAGCAGGAGCACCTGACATTCAGACCTCCCACATATTTAAATAAAGACATTGTTATTCATTATTATTCAGGTACTGTTTGTACTGAAGTAGCTCCCAGCCTTCCAGTCCTGCAGAGAGGCATCTAAAGGGTGCAACTTTGGTTCCACATTAATAATTGATGGCTGAGAGCTTTTTGTCAATTTAACATTCTCACTGCATGTTTAGAAGCACAAATTCTGGGCACCTCTGGCTAACAGCATTTTGGTGTTACAGGTAAATTTTGCCTAAAATTAAAAACAACCCCGCAGAAACCTCACGCGTTCTCCTACCCTCCTACCCGCAATGCACATTTATTTTGTTCACATTGCTCCTCCAGTCACATGGCTGAATTGTCAGCTCAGCTTTGATGTGGTTGGTGGCTGCTGTGAGAGCTGAGGAGAGCTCAGACCTGCGGCTGGAGCAAACAGAGACCAAAATAAGGACCAGAATTGTGTCTTCCTGCTCCGTCCGTCTCATTGACAACAAACTTCAAGATCCCCATTGTTTACCGCAGCAAAATCCAGCCTTAAATTTTTTGGCTGAAGGCTGCGGAATGAACTTAGGTGACTTTCCATCCCTCAAACATTCCCTGTCAAGACTCATCGCATATTTCTTTGAATCACGTTCACTACTTTGATGGTAATATGGATTTTTTCCCCCTCTATGGTGAAGGTTCATTTAGTGACTCATTTTGCTCTCCTACGTAAAATAGCTTCAACATTTTTTTTGAAATGCATAGCTGATTAAATCACAAGTAATTGCTCCTCAGAAAGAACAGTATTTTAAATCTTTTAGACTTTCTGCCTTTCAAGTCAGAGAGTTCAATGAATCATTAGGCATTTCAATGTATTAACAATTTCAGTGGTTTGAACAAAAAAAAACCACCCTTTTTTATTTCCTGCTCTGTTAAAGTTACTTTTGTTCCTACTTATTATCTGCTCAACAAAATTAGTGTTTAGGGATATATGCCACACTCTCCCAGTGTGGAATATATTGATGGATGTTATATCCAAAATACAGCAGTGATTCGTATTTGCCCAAGCCACAAACAACCTTTAGCTCTGCGTGTGAAGCTGACCCTCAGCTGCTGTCCTGGGGAAAGTTACAGCACAAAGAATTGCATCTTGTTTTATTTAAAACACCCACAGGGGTGGCAGGGACAGAATAAAACCTCCAACTTTCATTGCTATTGTTGTGTACACGCCCTGAGCCTACACACAGCAGCACTGAACTGCCAATTAGAAAATAAAAACTGCTGCCAAGGGCCTGATGTATTGAAGGGTTTTATTATTGGAAATCAAAAAACCTCGACGGAAAGAGTCACTGTTGTTGTGTATTGTCAGAGTCATTGGGGTTTATTTGAAGCCAAGCTGCTCACTTTGCTGAAATATCCTCCAGGATTGTTCACATGAACCAACAAGTGAACTCCTTCCTGCTCCCACCGACCGCACCAGCTGCGGATCCTCACCCTTGGACCCAATCTTGGATTTGATCAAAGCTCCTGATTCACTTAAAAGACAGTTACATTCTTATTTTCACACTTAATCAAGGAATAATCATATATCTTCAATCCAGTCATTTTCACACTTAACCTAGGGATAATCACATATCTTCAGTCCAGTTAGTTACATTCTTATTTTCACACTTAACCAAGAGATAATCACATTTCTTCAATCCAGTTAGTTACATTCTTATTTTCACACTTAACCAAGAGATAATCACATTTCTTCAATCCAGTTACACTCTTATTTTCACACTTAACCTAGGGATAATCACATTTCTTCAGTCCAGTTACACTCTTATTTTCACACTTGACCAAGAGATAATCACATTTCTTCAATCCAGTTGTGTTTTTATTTTTACACTTAACCAAGGGATAATCACATTTCTTCAATCCAGGTACATTCTTATTTTCACACTTAACCAAGGGATAATCACATATCTTCAGTTACATTCTTATTTTCACAATTAACCTAGCGATAATCGCTTTTCTTCCATCTCTCATCCAGGCTGAGAGATGCAGAGTGTGTGGTGCAAGAGCTTCACATTCCTCACCGTCCCCAGGGAGCACAATGCTCCCCAAACCTCTGGGCACTGAAGAGAAGGTTCATCCTCAGCTTGGAAAATTCCACATTTTCTGTATCTGATCCAAGAAAAGGAGCTGCTCTGGGTTTCGTTGGTGGCTGCCTGCTGTGATCACTCAATTCCTGACCCATCATTTCACTCGTAGAAGCTCTTTAAGGCGCTGGCAGTGGTTTGTTCAGCTGGAAATGTGTGTTTCCAGCTGGAAACTCTGTGGCAAGGGGCTGACATTTGTTTTCATTACCCACACATTGCTTTTTCACGTGAGGCAATTGTGCAGAGCAAGTTGATGATACCTCCCCTGAAGGGATGAGCTCAGATGAGCTCCCCAGTAATCAATACTGACATTAAGACCATTTCTTTCCCAGTGATAGCTGCATTTTATCCACATTTCACATAATGGAAAAGGAGAAAGTTACCATAAAGTAAGTTTTTACAGATCCCAAAGGAAAAGGGTAATTCCATAGGCAATATCCTTGCCATAAACAATAACCATTTTCCTAGTAGCAGTTTTATAATACCAGATTTTAAAAAAACTTTACTGTCTCATTTTTTATTTCTTCCTTCTCTCTTTCTATTCTTTCAACTCTTAAGATTGGTTTCTCCCTTCTGCACATTCCTCTGCCCACAGTTTCCCACCCACCATCCCTCCCTCACACGACAAACTGATGCTAAAGCACTTAGCAGTGCTGAGCAGTGCATGCAGGAGCACAGGGGTGCTGGGGGCATTTTTCAGGTGTTATTTAGTCAGAGAGATGCTCAAATGAGCTCCTCTGGGAGGTGCACCTGCCAGCTCTGCTGCTAGGCCCCTTTTTGGGTTGTTCCACCACTGCTCCCTTTGTTTCCTGCTGTATTTTTTGCGATGCGAAAGGAAAAGATCTTAGAAATGCTCTGACACCAAGCAGTCTGTGAATCTGTGCTTTTATTTTTATTTTTTTCTGAAATGAGGTGAGGCTCTAGGACTGGCAAAACTGGTGAGAGAAATACCATCAGTGGGATAATATTATTTCTCAGTCGCCATTGAAAAGGAGCTGCTGCCCAAAAGAAAATAAGAGATTCAGCAGCCAAGGGGAACAAAACTTCAGCCGATGTTGATGAGGAGGTTGAAATAAAAGGATATCACTCTGGGAAATTTTGGTGCTCAACAAAGTGGAAGGATGCATTTCAAACTGACCAAACCGATTTTCTGAATTTGCAACAGAACATTTAATAGCAGGATGCTGTTAAAAAAAGGAGAAATGGAGAGCCTAATTTCACCTCACATCCAAGGAGCCATGCCTTGGACTGCATGGTGAAAAGTGGGTAAAAAGCGGGTAAAAACCAGGTGAAAATTGGGTGAAAAGCAGATGTAACTGCAGCCAGTGGGGGCATTTGCTGCTGGCTCCACGGAGGAGGGGATTCTGCAGCTTGGCTTTTCCTCCTGCTGATGGCTGAGCCTTCATTCATCAAGCAAACAACTTTCTGAGGATAAAAATAGAGGCATTCTCCACTCCCAGAAGCCTCAGCCAGATTTTCATAGCCAAGGTGTTTTGGCAATGACACCTTCTTGTCAACACTCAGCCCTGGGTGATTTCACTCCTGGTGGCTCCATTGTCAAAAAAAGGCTTCTTCGTAGACACTTTGGCTCTGATTTCTAAATTTGCTTTCATCTTCTCAGTTTGAATCAGTGCCTTTTAGTTAGTCAGGGAGTCTTCAATCAGATGTTCCAAACTGTTACTCTAGAGCCATCTCTGGGTGGCTTTTCAGCAGCAACATGGCTTTTATTGCATCTTAAACAGTGCATTCAGGACATCTGTATTTGGATTATTCATTTTGCTCCCACTTTGGAAAACAAAGCCCCTAACAATTAACCCTCACCCCAAAACACCCATTTGTGCCCCAACCTGCAAGGAAACGACAGCAGTAGCAAGTGGCACAATAAAATAATTATAATAATAATTAATAATAATAATTATTATAATAGAACCAGTAAGGCCTTGAGCCACTCCCAGCCATGGTGAGCAGGTATAAATCCAGGTATTATCTCCCTTGTGTGATGGTTTTTTCTTTCCTCACAGTAGTTCCTGCACACTCCGTTGATAGCTTTTCCTTCCCCTGTGTGCTGTTGTTTTGCTCATTACTTTGTGCTGTGTCCATTTAAAATGCAACCTAGGCAAGAATGATGAAGTTTTTCCCAATAAAGGCTCTAAATGTGGGGCTGGGAACAGGGCAGGCACTTAATTATCAAAAGCCTGTGCCGCCTAAGAGAATTTTGCAGCATCAACTGTTCAGCTCAAGTCGATACTCTTAAAGAAGCAGATGCACAAGGCAGCATTATTGATTTTAATTTCATATATACAGTCTGGTTTTTATTCCTTTTACTGAACAGCTGGTTCTTCATACAAGCAATTCCACTCCCATATAATCTTTTTTTTTTAAATACAGAAAAATATACCTAATTTATACTATGCTGCCACATATGGCTCCAGTGGTGACTGTGTGGGGTTAAAACAAGATTGAAAATGTCACAATTTGTCTTTTTGCCAGAACGTCAATAGATGTGACAACATTGTTCTTGAAAAAGCAGAGATTTTTTCCTTTTGCTGCTATCCCTTCCATTCACCCTTTTAGATGACAGCCCAGTTTGTTCAAAATGCTCCTTCCCCCCTCCCTGGCACCTCGAGAATGTTTCCTTCTTCCCTCTTCGGATGTTTCCGCACCAGAATTGAATTCCTGCACCAGCCTGACTCCAGCTTTTTTCCTTCGTTTTTTTTCCTCTTATTTTCCCTCTCCAAGCAGCCTCTGCTCAAAAGCTCTGCCTCTCTTTGCTCAAGTGCCTCCACAAGACAAACTGAGCTGAGAAACTTTCTGAACTCTGCTCCAGCAGAGCACTTGACCCCCGTGGGGTTCCCGACCTGCTTAAAGCAAGAGCTGTGCTCGAAGTGGCAGCTCTCGATTTAATGGATTTTCTTCTTTTTAACTCCTCCTCAGAGCAGATCTGTGAGCACCTCTGTGTGCTCTGCATTTCTGTGTTTCTGCAGCACCCCGGGAAAGCTCGATGTTCACAAAACTGCAACCACGACCCTGCCAGAGCACAGCCTGCAGCTTCAGAAAGCAGGGCAGGGTCAGAAATGAGAAATGATCAGACTCCAATGGCAGGGAAAGGGCAAGAACAGGCTCATGATGGAGCAAAGAGAGCTGAAGCCTTGGTCTGTGTTTTTCTGAACCGACAGAAACACCCGAACGCTCAGAAGGAGTGAACACGGCAAGGCTGCTGTCAAGCTCAGTGTTTCGGCATCCTCCACGGAGATCCAACCCAAATTTAACAGATGAGGAACTACAAACCCCACCAAGCAGCCCAGAGGAGGCACAGAGCACCTTGTGCCGCTGCTGTCTCCTGCGGTTGCTGTTCTGTGCTTCCCCCAGCCTGGTCCACGCTGAACACACTCAGGACTTGGTTAAAAGCAATATTTTACTTTAACCCACCCAAAGTTGGCCAGACAGAGTCGAGGTGAGATACCTCTGATAATTTACTTTTCATAGCCCAGTACAGTTTGCAATTGTGGAATTTCCCGACTGCCTTAAGCTGCAGAAAGAAATAAAAATGAGTGACAAGAACTCAAGCCCAGATCACTCTTCTCTTCTGTCCTCACGCACACAGACAAATCACACAACGCTCTCAGACTTCTAAGAAAATGAAAAAACCTTTTCCCTGAGACATCTCAGGGCTTCAAAACCCACAACTTGAAAGGCATAAATGCTAAAAAATATGTCAAAGAGCATTTTTCTCCCTCCTTTGATGTGTTTTTGACCGCTGTCACCTCTTGGTGGGCGACAGTGTTAGAGCAGAGCTGTCAGAGCTGAGCTCTGGCTGTGACAAAAACCAGCAGGATCCATCCTCCTGAGAGGTTTAACACAGCGGAAACTGAAAAGGTTCCTGTGGACAAGTCTGACAAAAATGCTGTTTTCTACCTGAATTCCCTGCCACTCACTGAGGGCGCAGAGTGCCGTGGCACTGTCACTGCTTTGCCGTGCAGAGGAATGTTCTGATTTACAGTGCTCGTGCTGCACCTCAGCTGCAATCAAAACAGAGCTGGGAAGCGGAGAAAAACTGATATTTCTCTGCCACTCCATGTCCACCCTCAGTGGAAGAGGAGAGTAAGTCTGAAATACTGAAATTAGATTTTTATGAAACTACAGACTCTGGTTTTAGGCAACAGCTGGCTGTGTAGGATCCCAAAAAATATATTAAGCTGGAAGATCAAGTTCTATTTCAGGTATGTCAAGCACTGGACATGGAAAAACCTGAGCCTCTCTTTACACTGAAAGTAAGAATAATCTTCGCAGTAGAACTCTAAATTATCCTCATTTCATAACATCTCAATGGGAAATTTAATCAAGAGGCAAAGTAGTAAAGACAGTTTTTAAGGCCATTAGATCCACCTATAAAGTATTAATATGATCCAAGTTTTAGTTACAAGCCTACATCAACACAAGTTTGTCCACTGAACACCGTGTGGGGACCATTGCAGACTTTCATCTTCATCAGAGCCCACCACAAACACACGAACTTGGGAATGAACAGGAGGAAAACGCCACCAGGAGAGGCAGACACAGTTTGATGGAAGGACAGACTGGATATCAGTGCATTCAAAGGACAGCAAATCTCTGGAGCCACAGGCCCCAAACATTCCTCCAAGGGAGAGCTTCATTTCCCTGCTCTCTTTGCTTAATTTCCCCCAGAGTTCATTAGTGCTGACCCTGAGAATGTTTGATTTTAGCTCCTCTGAGCTGCTCCTGGTGGCAGCTTCAATCTCATTTGCTGCCAAATCTCTCTGACCTTCAACCAATTCATGTCAAAAAGCCAATAAACAAACACATTTCATCTGGATTTCTATTTGCAAAAAAAAAAAATAGGTGTGCAATATTATATGTTATACACATAAGACTAATGATGTTTTATGGAACCCTCTAATTTTTATAATTATAATTATAGTAGAAGAGCTTGTCTAGAAGATGAGTGAAGTTTCCAGGGCTGAAATCCTCGCAGTGACAGCACAATAAACTGTCAAGCCCATGCTGTGTGCTCCTCCTGCACAGACCCCAATGGCTGAATGGCATTCCAGGCACAGAGAACAAGCAAAGGCATTGTGGAAATCTTTCAATCTTTAACAGGACCAAAATCCCAAGTTCAAAAGCCTCGTATTGTTTGATTTGTCAGAAATTTGGGGCTAGGCAATGTACAGATGTAAGCTCTGCAAATATTTTATGGAAATCTGAATGAAAATCCTGAATGCAAATAGAAATTTGGACCTCTCCTGGCTCCTGCAATTTGATGCTCTCTGGTCTTTAATTTATTGTTGTTATCATTATGAGCACACATTTGTGGCTTCTGTAGGAAATGTCATCCTGAGGTGTAGCAGAGCTCAGAAATATTACTGATATTAAAAATTCTAATGATAATATTACTTCAGAAGCTTGAAAAAAATCCCTTCTCAGAACGCATGTTTGAAATAACCAAAAAAACCCTTTCTTTGTAGGATTTTTTGTTGTTGTAGAAATCATAGGTTTTAGCAGCAACTCACAATTGAAACTGGATGTTGAAATGTCTTTTTGAAATCTCTTGTGTCAGAAAATTTTGAAAACTCATATAATATAATCACATTTTCTTTAGAAGTTTATTTAACAGGGTTTTTAAAATTAAAAGCTGTGCTAAATGTTAAATTGCTACATGTCACATTAATAGCATACAAAGAAGAGAAGCACAGTGTCAGGTTAGGTATTTATGTGTTTCTGTCATTGTATAGAACAGCTACTGAAATATTCCATCTCTTTTTTTGTTGTTGTTTAATCAATATTAATTTTTTATTTAGCATGGTGTTGGGAGCTTTTCTAGATCAAACCGTGTTCTGTTTGTGCAGCACAGCGCAACACCCTCCAGGGAGGTTCATACTGTGCTTGCAAGGCAGACATCAACAGTGGAAATTCCTTATAGAATCAACTCAAAATTCCTTAAAAAATGAATGGTGAGAGGGACAAAAGTGCAGTGAGGAGCGGAGCAGCACTGGGGACACCTGAGGTGCCACAACTCCATCAGGCTCCTTGTCCTTCCCACAGCCCACACCCAGAGTGGTCCTTGAGCAGATGGAGTTTGAGTCTCAATTTTTCAGAGAAACCAGAAGCGGTTTTGGTCCTTCTCTCACAGTGATGTAAAATTATGTACAGATGTAAAATGCTCCTTTTTGTCCATGTCACAGGATCCATTCTGCCACTGTCGTCCCTTTCATACTGAAGCAAAGCCACTTTTCCTCTGGGATCTACAACCTAAACTTCCTGTAGTCCTGGGACTAAATTATTTCAGATTTTATTTTTTTATATATATATTTATATTTCTATCTTTATTTTATAAAATATAATATAATATAATATAATATAATATAATATAATATAATATAATA
>VZRL01002157.1:254493-371062 GCA_013397895.1 Origma solitaria
TTTATTATTATATATTTATATTTATTTGTATTTTATATATATTTGTATATATTTTTATTTACCTGTATTAAAAGGAACAGGTAAAGGAAAACCCTCCACATGGTAGCCAGGATTGCTGATTATAGTTCTCCAGTATTTTACTGCCCCAAATCACTGTCAAATCTTCTTGGAAACTCGATGAGTTGGTGTTCCAAGCTCAATTGTATGTGTAATTTATAGCAGATTCATAAAGACACATAAAATCCCATATGGAGAGAGACAGAATCAATGCTTTCTCAAGACACGGAGTTGTCTCTCTCTCTTTCTCTCTGTCTCCTTGTGATACCCAGAAACTTTCTTTCTGTGACTTCGGCTATGACCTTTGAAAGACGAAAAAAGGAAATGTATAATTATTGCCACTCATGTGTGATGTTCCCCTATTATGCTGTTCCCAAGGCCAGCCCACGATGTTCTGCAGTGATCCTGAGAGGTGTCACCTCAGCGTGGCGGTGGTGGCAGGGAGAGGTTGGGAGCAGGTGAAGAGCTGCCTCCTCTGCCCCTATGATCTGAGCACTGAAATCCCACATTCACTGCTCCTGCACCCAGAAACCTTTCCCTGCTCAGCCCCACGGGAGAAATTCAGGCTCTCACACCCTCGTGGCTCTGGGGCAGCATCCTCAGAGGTCCCCAGCACTCTGCGGTGCTTCTTGCAGGGCAGGCTGCTCCCTAACCCTGGCACGATCCCTCGTGGCTTTAGTTGGGAAATATGAACAATCTGGAATGGGTGACATTAGAGACATTAATCTTTGGGCTGTGCTGAAGGTTCCCTCTGTTCCCTCCCTTTTTTCCCATCCTGCATTGTGAATAAGGAACATTATGAAACTTTCTGGCACTTCAAGCTTATCTCTTTTTCCAGTTTTCCTTCAGGTGTGGAGGCTGTGTTTGTAAAGGCACGGGGACAGACACTAAAATGAATAAATGTTAAATTTTCCTGCTTTTAGCGCTTTTAAGGAGTACTCACTTTTCAGTTTAAGATAGCTGAAGGACAAAACAGTACAGAAATGAGTGAATGATTATCCTCTCAGAAATTGTGGTTATCATTACCTTCAGCAGCAGATACCTGCTCAACTATTCTCCCTTAGAACGATGAAGCACAAAGGTTTCATCAGCAATTGAATCAGGCTTCCATTGCAGTGGATGAAAATTTAAATGAATTCTTTTGCAAATTTCCAATTATCTAAATAATTTTACACTGATCTTTGTGCCTATGTAATAAAAACCCAAACCTGACCAATGTATGCACTGCCATGGAGACAGAAAGCTAAAATCAGGCAGGCAATGTGTTTTTCTACACTCTCCTACACCCATAAAAATTATTCTAGTGGCCTGGGGTAGAACATGATGTGATTTGTAACATCTGCACCTGGGACAGATCAGACATTTCAAGTTCCCACTGCCACAAGTTGCTGTAGGAAAGAATCTTGTCACGTTGGCTTCAGTCACAAGAGACTTGGCCACCTCAGTGCCTCTGTGCAGCACAAGTTTGTCTCAGACCCTGAGCCAAATTCCAGAGCAAACGGAGCTGGTTGTGCCCCCCTGGATTCCTCAGATTTTATTTCCCGGGGTGAGGATCCAAGTCAGGCACATTTGGTGTCCTGGAGATCCTTGAGGCACTGATGGATCTCTTTCCCCACTCTCCCTGTACTGGGAGCACATTTCCAGAGGGGATGGGATGCTGTGTTTGGGACCCGTCAGGTCACAGGAATCACCAGGATGTGAGGCAGAGCAGCCTGAGGTGTAACCGAGCCCTCCGGAAATTGTGCCGTGAGCCAAAGTGTCCCTGGAAGTGTCCCAGGTTTGAGGGAACTCAGAGGTGATTTAAAGCCCTGTCTGTGTTTGGTGCCACTGCCAAGTGCAGCACTGATCCAAAGGGGCAATCCCAAAGCTGATCCCACTGATCCAAAGGGGCAATCCCAGGGCTGATCCCACTGATCCAAAGGGGCAATCCCAAAGCCGATCCCACTGATCCAAAGGGGCAATCCCAGGGCTGATCCCACTGATCCAAAGGGGCAATCCCAAAGCTGATCCCACTGATCCAAAGGGGCAATCCCAAAGCTGATCCCACTGATCCAAAGGGGCAATCCCAGGGCTGATCCCACTGATCCAAAGGGGCAATCCCAAAGCCGATCCCACTGATCCAAAGGGGTAATCCCAGGGCTGATCCCGCTGATCCAAAGGGAAAATCCCAGGGGCAATCCCACTGATCCAAAGGGGTAGTGCCAAGGCTGATCCCACCGATCCAAAGGGAAAATCCCAGGGCTGATCCCACTGATCCAAAGGACAATCCCAGGGCTGATCCCACTGATCCAAAGGACAATCCCAGGGCTGATCCCACTGATCCAAAGGACAATCCCAGGGCTGATCCCACTGATCCAAAGGACAATCCCAGGGCTGATCCCACTGATCCAAAGGGACAATACCAGACTCTGATGGAGACAGACGCTGCACAAGAGGAAGGTAAATCCCAAGGTGTACAGAGTGTGGCATTCTGAACCCATTCCCATCCTCCTTTACTACCAGCTTTGCCACAGCCATGAGAATTTTACTTCAGAGGAGGCAACCAATATCTAAAAGTGGATCAAAAACTTGTCACGTAAAGGTGAAGGTCAGAATTTACCCCTCTGGGAAAAGGCAGCTATCCTGTTGGTAGATCTTCCAGATTTCACCTGTATTTAAATTTTTTTAACGTGATTAAGGAGACAGAATTGACTGCTGGGTGTGAAAAGAAGCATTTCACACCAAGCCAAACTTAGGAAACACAAATGGTTTCAGTTCACAAGAAGGATATGCCATCATGGGCACTCCTTTTGTACACCACCACAGGCTTTAATTTGGGAAATGGGTATTGAGCCCTCTAAAAATGTCTCAGGATGCCAAAACTTCAGCTGCTGCCTAAGAGCTATTCCTTCAGGCAGATAAGTGCACTGACACTGTGTCCCTGAAAGAAAACTCTCACTAAAATTAATGAGGCTTCGCCAGAATTGTTATGGACAACGTATGAACAAGAAACATGGCAAACCTAAAAAGGAACATTTTAAAGGTTAAAATCACCACAATTCACAGGTTTCCATGGGAGTTTGGGTGTGAATGATATGTGACTGCCCAAAAGACTGAGATCTGAGAAAGACTGAGAGCAAAGAAAGGATGAAAAACCAACTAAATACAAAAAGAAATAGATCCCCCAGTTTGCCCAAATCCAGCTCATTGTGAGCCTCTCACCCACAGCTCAGAGCAGCTGGATGTCCTTTTAGAAAAAACTGCACAGATTGTGAACCAGGGAAAGGCAGCACCAGAAAAACCTTTTCCTATCAGCCCTGTGGGAAAGGGATCCTGCAGCTGACCTACATTTGCTCAGCAGCCACTGCGAGGAAAAGCTTTAGAAAAGGCAAATATTAATTCTTTCATCTCCCCCTCCCTGCTCCCCGTGCTGACCGTGTGGGATCCTCCCAAAAAAGCCCTCCAAGAGCCATCCCCGCCTGTGCTAACAGACTGTGAAAGATTTAGTCCAAACTTCTGCTCCGATCATGTCACGCCGGCTCTCTCCCGGCGCGAGGGGGCACGGAGCGAGGGAGACAGATGCTTCAATCTTCCGAGGAGCTGTCACTTCCCATGACTGTCACTTGGCAGGATGGCGACTTTCTAATACAGCAAACCCTGTGGGGAGGGGAGAAAATAACTCGCCCGTCTCGCTCCTGGCCGGTTGATGGTTTTTTTGACTCTCTCCTCGTGAAGAAGGTTTTCAAGCAAAGGATGACGGAGCAAGGAGCAGTGGTGGTGCTGCCCCAGGATGGAGAGCAGGACAGTGTCGCTATCGGAGACGGTCACGACACAAAAAAGTTCACCACAACAGCTTCTTGGTCAGAGGAAGGGAAGAAGCAACTCTTTGTTTTCCAGAGTCTTTTTATACAATTTTCTAACTTTCATGTCACACATCCATTGGCTCTCAATTCACCGCCCCACAATATCATTGGCTACCTAATCTTGGAAAAACACCACCTGCACGAAGTTGGCTATCTCTGTTTATGAATTCCTGCTTGTTTTGAACCATAGAGCCACTGTGAGAATTGAGAACAAGTTGGTCTCACGGTGAAGTAGCTCTTACTATGCACCTACGATTCCCAAGGGACAGATCCCAAGCTCTCACTCAGCTGCTCCGTGCTGCGGGGGCTGTCCCAGCACAGAGCACTGAGGGAAAGTGGATTATCTGCACTCCCAGGAGAGATGCCACAAGCACAGGTCCCTCCCTTGTGCTTACCAACACACCTGGAAGGATATTTCTTTGTTGCGTCTCCGCCTCGTTGAGCACAACACGGATTTCTCCGTCTGCCAGCGGAGCCGGAGCTTGTGTGGCTTTTGGGATACACGATGAGGCGTTTCCCTGGCAACAGAAATGCCATAAAAGCTCTCTGAAGAATTCCTCAGGGCTGTGCAGCAAATAGAAACATTAACATGCTGAGCCCTAAATATAGCTGAGCTTCAGTGCTGTTCATCCAAGGCTTTACTCAGCTCGGGCTTGTACCCGAAACGAGCGCGGCCGGCAAGGCACACAGCGATGTTTGCAATATTTTACAGTGTTTTGCTTTTAAATAGTGCATGAGTAGAGGCTGGGGATGAGGTTAGTTGGGCCTGGCTTTGCTGGGAAGGTGCCCTTGGTCACCCGGGGAAGGCTCCTCACCCCCAGAGCAGCACAGGTTGAGAGAACAGCTGAGCTCTGCTCAGAGCTGTGAGAAATCAGTTTTGACACCGCTGCCACCGAGGTGTGCAAGGAGTGCCTGGGTGGGTGCAGAAGGGTTTTGGCTAAAAGCAGTTCATGCTTTTCCCACCGCAGGGATGTGGGATTAGAGCTCTGACTTCTTTCGCTCTGCTTTGGAGTCCAAATTCTCATTTAGCCATTTTGGTCTGGTGATGCTGCAAATTGAGTAGCTGGGCTGGAAAATAAACAGGCGAAAATGCTTGGGCTGCAAAACAAAAGGGCATACAAATAACATTCAGTGAGTCACAAAATGGCCAAAAGATGAACACAGGCTCCCCTGGGAAAGAAGGTTTTGGAAGCCTAAACCTCACTCAAATTTTGTTTCTTGAGCTAAAGAAAAAATGATCAGAGAATGGTTCCCTTTACCGATTTCTAATAAATCTAAGTGCTCAGCAGCTTTCCTGCTCTGTTTTGCGTGAGGGTACGATGCAGGCCCATCCCTTCAGACTGCCCTTCTCAAGCCAATCCACTGAGCCGGAAAAGCCAAGGCTGGTTTTGTCCCTGGTGCTGTTCCCTGGCTCCTCTGCCAGGCAGCCCTCCCACCTCTGACCCTGCAGCAGTGAAAATAGGCCTGGAGAAGAAGAGGAAAGGCTGCAAATCAGAAATGGTTTATGTGATTCAGTGTTATATAAAATGGACGATGGAGATGACCGGAGTGCAGTTTCTCGTGCAGGCTCTTTCACACTCTCATTGGTTCCGTGGTGGAATTCAAGGGAAGGAGGATGAAGGAATCAGCAGGCAGATTCCTTTATTTCAATAGTCCCACAACATCTTGTGTAATGACCATTGCATTCCTTGCAGGAGGGAGAGGAAGAAGGATGTGACCTGATGGACAGTTTGCAGTGAAAAGTTTTGATGAATAAATGTCTTAGAGGTCAGTGTCTGGACATGGGAATTTTGCAGAACAACCCCCAGAGAAACTGAAGTAAACACTACAATTTTATCAGCATTAAAATATGACAAAGTTTTCCTCTACAGCAAAACCATTCCACATTTCTAATGAGGAAGCTGATAAATGTTTGGGGTGATTTAAAAATCGGAGGAAGCTCTGCTAACGACACACATGAAGGAAAGCCCTCCAGACAAAAGTGGCAGAAGAAGCTTCCACTGAAAACAAATATACAGGAATTACAAATAAAATATACAAATATAACAGGATTCTGGAGTCCTGGGAAGATCGAGCTGGAAAAGATCATCGAATCCTGGTGGTCTGCAGCCACATTGGAGACCAGAAAACCTCTGACCTTTTCCCCTGGTCCTCTCTGGAAATATCTGAGACACAGAGTGCTGTGCAGAGTCCATATGTACTTTTCCTGATCATCTTTTGTGAAACCTTTGTGAATAACCAAAGCCTTCCAAATCCACAGAACAGAGCATGAGATCCAAAAGGCAGCTTAGAACCTGCTCACTCTGAAGCAAATCCCAAGCATCTCTTCCCCACCTCTAACAGAGGTTTTTCTCACCTATTCTTAAAAGGAGACAGGCATTGATGTTCCTTCAGTGATTCGTGTTAGAAATGTTTTGAAAAAAAGCGTACAGCTAAATTGCCTCGAAATTTCAGTGGGAACTGGAACCTTTTGTGATATGAGATAATTCCTTTAATTACGTTCGCCTGGAGCTTTACATGTGTGAGAAGTTCAGTGCGAATGACTGAGTAACAAAAGAGTTTCAGAGCGCAAAGAAAAAGGTCTATAATCCAGAAGTTCTGCTTTAGCTGCTTTTCCCTTTGCTACCTTTAAGATTAATATCAAATATTCCTAAAAGCAAACCTTCTTATCCAGAAAGTGCTTAAGCACCTGCTGAGCTGCATTCTTGGGCACGGATGGAGTAACCACACAGAAAAGCCACCCTGAACTGAAGCCACGAGGCTCCTGAAGCCCAAGGCCAGCAGGGCTGGGGACAGAAAGCTTTCCCGGGGCTGTGAGCTCGGAATTTGCAATGTGGAAGTGTCTGTTCAATGTGCAGGACTGAGACAGGGTCTGGTGGCGCTCAGGGCTCTGAGCCAAGGGCTGTGCTGAGGTCTGTCTGTGGCTCTGTCCTGAGCTGTCCCAGTGTCCCCAGAGGCAGCAGGCGCTGGTTCCAGCACAGATGTCCCATCCCACACTCATGTCCAGGCTGGGATTTGCAGATGCTGCAGGCACAGAGGTGTCTGCCCACGCTGGGACTTTAATTTATGGCCCCTGAGTTGCAGGTGAGGCCCCAGACCCTGGAAGAGCCTCTTAGCTTCAGCTCCCGGCACATACAGGGGCTGATGTGCAAGCCAGGACTGAAATCCTGAGCGAGGATCGAAGCCAGAGCGAGAAAGAATAACAGAATATATATTATTATCACATATAAAAATATATGTGCCATAAAAAAAGCAAAGAGCCCACAACTCGCAGGGTAAATAAATTCTCCTTGCAGAGCTCAGTGCTGATGGGGCTCCATCAGAGCTGCACAGAGGCTGTGCTGGAATTCCCAAAATTTAAAATTATGGAACTCCATCTCAGCATTAGCCATGACTCACTTGGGACTGGAGGTACCTTGACTGTAATTGTTCCTATATTAGCAAGCAAATATTAAGTTAATATAAATGAAACAGTCTACCATAATTTGGCTTAATTATTCAGAGAGAAGTCTCGCATGAGGATAAATAGCTTTAAAATTGCTAAATAATTTGACTCCCCATATAATTGCCTGTGCAATTTGTGTTAATTGCATGACAAGTACAGGTTTTCAAATATTAATCAATGCTTATTTATATTATTAATTAACATTCTTACATTACATTTAAATAATCTTGCAATGGCACAGTTATCAAAAGGGAAATTTCTATTCCTGTTTCTTTTTATCTCCCAATTTGCAAAAAGTCTTTTAATCCCACCTCCGAGTCACATACCCCTGCTAAGATCGAGATGATTTCACTTCATATTTTCTCTTCCTCTAAGATTTGCCACTGCGACCTTTCCATCAGGGATCAATTTCTGGGTGAAAGAAGCTGGGTAAGACTCTCTGTGAAACTGTTCAGTGCTCTAAGGAGGGGAATGTTGCAGGATTTCCTCATTTATCCCCTGTCAGCTTTTCCTTGTGATCCTCCCCACGGCCTTGTTCAGCTGGGGAAGTGCAAGTCAATCATAAGTCACAGTCAGACTTTTACCTGTTACTGGAGAGCACAAAATTACTGAAGATGTTTCCAATAAAAAATTCGAGGAACTGCACAATAACTCCCTTATTAATGAGCATTCACACCCCAGTGCTCTGTGCATGGCTGAAAATTTGGAGTTCTTTATGCTATTGTAAAATGCTGAAAGAAAACTCTCCCTCATTTCTCTCCCTGTTTCAAAGACCACCCCCCGTTTTTTACAAATTTTGTTGCTTGGATTCCTCTCCGAGCTCTGTGTCTAATCACAAAAGCTGAGAAAAATCAATGGATTAAATCAGTAAAACCTATAGCAATGGGATGACCCTAAAGGGCCTTTTTTCCTCTTTCAAATGCAGAGGTGCACAAGCCACTTATCTTTTGCCCCTTTAGGGAGTAAAAGGGGCTCCCTCATTGGCTCCATGATAATCTTTCAGTGTTTTGGTGAAATAAGAAATCCTGTTTGCTCTATTTGTCAAGGCTCTGCTGCTCCCAACAGCTGGAGAGCTTCTTAGAACTTCTTTTCATATTCCTTTTTTTAAAAAAAAAATTATCTTTTCCTCTGCAGCAGGGAGGATTTTCCACCTAAGCCTGTCACCTAAACTCTTTGCAACAAATTAACCTCCCAAAAATATTTAGAAAGAAACCAGCACAGTCTTAAATAGAGGAAATAAAAGGATATGGACTAATGGATTCAGTTCTGAAGGTAACGGGATTGTTATTTTCAAAAAAATGAAGTGGTGTTATCTCACAAAAAATATAATTCCTTTGTTGTCAAGGCATTGAAATTTGTACAAATGCCTAAGGAATACAAATTCTTCTCTTTCTATTTCAAAGACAAATAAAGGCAGTCCAGTGTATCCCTCTTTAATGGAAAACAACTATGCGAAAACATTAAGACAATTAATAAATCACAATTAGCTGCATCCAAAAATCTGTGTCCTTTTTGCAGAAAATTAAGAACTTTATTTTCCTTGAACGCTGTGATTTGAAACATTCTGGCATCCCTAACATCTTGGCTCCTCTTTTATTATGGAAATGAATTGTTTCCTTTGACACAGTTTGGAGTCAATAATCTCCTGCAGCAGAGAGCTCGGAGCTCTCACTGGGGTTGGGGTCAATCCCCCCAAATTCAGAGCATGAGAAAATTACTGTCATTGCTAATGAGACAAAATCCTGTTGGCAATGCCACTCTGCTGCCAAAACCCTGGTGAGATTGCATGGATTTCTCTGTGGCTGCTGCTGCTCCTCGCTGGCAGCAGGTCAGACTCAATCTGTGCCCAGTGCTGCCCTCAGAACAACCAAGATCCTCAATTTCATCACCTCAGACAACTCAGAATCCTGATGTGCCACTGCTGTGTGCAGAGTCTGAGAGAAAAACACCGAATTCCCACCATTTTTGCCCTCATGCACATTTTAAACAGTCTTTTATCACCCAGGTCAATGAGGAAATGCACTGGGATATTGCACTTTTTTTTTTTTAATTGCATGCTTTAAATATGCATTAAAAGTGTCCCTTCTTGTTCCTAACAACCTATTTCCAATGGAGTGTTTTAATCACAGCCAAAAGCTGCTAAATATCTTAAAAGGGAGAAAAAGAGCCATTATCTCATTACATTTTAAATTCCCTCCAATCAGCAAATAAGGGAGCAAGGTCCACATCTGAGAGAAGAATTGTGTTCTGGGTGTGTGAATTAAACCTGTTGAAGATAATAATCTAAATTCCCTGCTTCTGCTACGAGTCCTAAAACCAATTATTCATGAAATGCTGATAATTGAGGTCCCGAGGCACATTAGGAGGGAGCAATGGATGCATAATTCCTAAAGAGAATGTTTGTATTAATAATATATACTGTATTTATACTGTAATAGACATTATCTAATGCCATGTTCGGTCATTAAGGTAAATTAATGTGTTACAAATTATAGAGTCACGGAATCACAGAATGGTTTGGGTTGGAAGAGACCTTAAAGATCATCCCATTCCATCCACTGCCATGGCAGGGACACCTCCCACTGTCCCAGGCTGCTCCAAGCCCTGTCCAGCCTGGCCTTGGATACTTCCAGGGATCCAGGGGCAGCCACAGCTTCTCTGGAAAACCTATTCCAGTGCCTCACCACCCTGACAGACAATGTTTTTTTTCCTAATATCTAATTTCAACCTTCTCTCTTTCAATTTGAACCCATTCCCTCTTGTTCTGCTCTCAGTAAACATTTCCTTCTTTGATATATTGCTGTATTTTAAGGGATCCCTCCAGGGAAAGAGATGATTTTCACCTTCTCAAAGGACAAGGAGAGCGTGTCAGCAATGAAAGAATTCCTCATCTCTTCTTAGAAATAGGAGGCTCCATCCAGAGCTGGCTGAAATCTTTAAGGATTGTATGGAAATATTTATGGATCATAGAAATATTTATGGTTGGGGCTGCAAACAGAAGATCGAAGGCCAAAAGGAACTTCTCTGAGAAAGGTTGGGAAGATAAAGGACTCAGTAATCTCCACTTGGTCCTTGAGCTGATGGACACTCCTGGGGGATCTGCAGTGCAGAGAGAAACGCCATTTAGAGAGAGCTGAGTGAAGATGAACCCTGCAGCCAGAGTAGGGAATTACTTCTTGAAAATAATGAGAATCATTTTGCACAAGTACAAGCCTGTACGGGAGATTTATGATAATATTTTCCCCCCAAATTACAGTAAGCATAGGGGCCAATGGGTACAGAAGTGCATTTTAAAGATCCAGAAGCTTTAGCAGAATTGAGTCACCTCTGAAGATGTCGAGTGCTTTTTCTGCCTAATTTACAGCTTGACTTTAAATGCACAAAAGGTAGAGTGTAATTCCACTACAGCAAGTAATGAAACCAATACTTTTCCAGACATCAATATTGTTTAGAAAGAAATCTCAGTGGACTAGCTAAAGAACAGAGATTAAGTAAGTTGGAAAAATAGCCAAGAAATTGAGAAGTTGATTCTCCTGTGCTGGGTCTATATAGGAGTATTACACAAAAAAATTTGCCTTCCTTGCAAAGAACAAAATGCAAGTAATATTCCCAGAGACACACAAAATATTTGGCTTCTCTTGAACATATTTTACCAACCTTGACACTTCTCCAATTATTTGCATTTCTGTACTCTCTCCTCTTTACTTCCAGGATCCATCAAGGACTGGAAACAAAATATCCAATGACAGAGGAGAAAGGAGGATAAAGTCATGGGGGAAAAAAAGGAAACAAACCTTATGATAAATCATCCCTGAGGACATCAAAACAATCCTTGAAAATGCAGGAGCTTCAGATGGTTCATATAACAGACAATTAAAACCTATTCATTGCCAAGTTCTGTTTTCAGAGAAGAGAGCGCCTACATCAAAATTGCTCTGCTTTTATTAATTGATTGAATCCATGTTTCCGTTGTTGGAATTGAAATCCAATTTAAGGCACTATTTTGGATGTAGGAATACCTGAAACCAAGCTTTGCCCCACAATGCCAATTTTCCAGTGATATGCAGGTTCAAAGGTTCAATTCCATGATCTTGGAAGTCTTTTTTTAAAATGATTCTATGGTGAACATTCATAGAAACTGCAGTACTGAGCCTCTATTTAATGAAATTTTCTCTTCAATCAACTGCGTGGTGGGACTGAGTTCTTTTAGATGGGTGTCTTATTTTGGGTTTGAATAGGCTTGGATCCCTGGCTTGCAAAATGCCTTCTAACGGCAGCTACTGTGCAGATATTTTGTAAACTGTGTCTCTCCTCAGTACAGAGTGAATTGGATTGGACGTGTTTGCCGAGCAGAAGAGATCAGAACACATAAAGGAGCCAGTGACAGAAAATGCAAATGCCAGGGAACAAAAATACCTCCCCAATGAGTCACCACGAGCCAAAAGTGATGCTGAGGGATCAGAGGACGTCTGAGACAGAAAGGCATCAAGGACAGAGCTTTGCCACACCTGGAGAAGTGAATTTCTACTGACACAAGACTAAAGGTTCTGCTTTTAAGCCAGTCCCACCACTTTTCATTTAAATTTATTTCACTGTCTAATAAAGCTCAGCATTAGAAACTTGGGAGGTCTTGTGGGAAGAGAAGCTGAGTTATTTTTCAACCTTACAATTGAAGTTTGTGGTGTGAAAATGCCAGTTTGGAAACTGAGCTGTGCTAGCACTGCACCAGGAGCTCCATGAACCTGGTACACAGCCCTTAAAATCTCTTACAAACATAAAAACCTCTCCTGACTGTGCTTCCCCAGAAATTGCTGTAGTGGGGGTTAAGGTGGAAAGATGATTTTGTGCATTGCTTGAGGCTGATTTTGGAGCTTTAAATGCTAACTTGCTTTCTATGGCCACAAAATTGGATGACACCATATTTTTCCTCCATAAGAGTTTGAAGATCCTTCCTGGTCACCTTAAAGGCTCAAAGTCCAGGAGTTTAGACCTCCACGTTTTTGGCTTCAAGTTGCACACGAGGACATTTGCACGACAATGGCAATGAAAAGTAGCATCCAGAGAATCCCAGAATCCTTTAGATTGGAAAATACCATCAAATCAAACTGATCAGCACTAAATAAAGTGGGAAGACAACCACGTTACTCTCCCAAAACCCTCAGTTACACCTGGACCAGGCTGCCCAAACCCAAGGTGGGATCAGCACTGGCATGAACAGTCAATTATTCCTTGGCACTGTGGGGTTTTTTCCCGTCTGGAAAGGCAGGTGAGGATCAGCAGTGCCCTTTGAGAGGCCCTCGGCAGCAGTGGGAACGCAGGGACAGCTGTGATTGAGGACATTCCCTCCTCATCCCACCCATCCTGGCACCCGAGGAGGGGACAGAGCACCCCCAGCCCCCATGGAATCCACACCTCGCTCTCCCTCTCTTTCGCTCAACACCAGCTTCAGGTTTCATTTTAAGAAGAAAAACTCGTGCAGGCAGATCCATTCCCCCTGCCAAAAGAAACTCTTTACCGTTAAACCAAGAAAAACGAGGGCAGCCTCTGCTGTGAGCTTGTTTCAGACTTGTTGTGGAGCAGAAAGGCCTCACAAAATGAAGGCCTAAGAAAATGGAGGCCTTACAAAATGAAGGCCTTGTAACCCTTGTAAAATCCCTGCTCACTTCTGTTACTTTGGCTAAGTAGAAAAGCATTCTGGGAATGACTCAGCTAACCAGAGGTGAAAAACAAGTGACACAATTGTAAAACAATGATCAGAAGCAATTAGCGCTCACACCGTGGGGCTCGTGGTTGGTTCCACCCAATGCCTGTTCCTATCGCGGTCTGTGGTGGTTGGTTGAGCACATTTGTTGTGCCTCACAAGAATGGAAACTCATAACAAACTAACAGTTTAAGAAACCTGGATTTTTGCAATAAAGTGTCTTTGCCATACCATCATTGGGATCGCGTGTGCCTTAACGCCACACAGACTGTGCATTCAAAGATCAAGGATTAAATCAGCAAACAAAGACTTTTTCCTCATTTCTCAACACGTTCCAGGTTCATATTTCCCTCCTGGTTTCTCGTGCTCAGAGGCAGCAGAGCTCTGCTGTTCCTTCCAGCTGCAGAGCCACCCAATTTTCCCCCTTTAAACAGTGGCTGCCCAACAGCCCTTGAATTTCTAGAACTTTCCTTTTGCCCACAGACTCTACCCCAGAAGTGCTGGGGCCTTTTCTTGTTCCTCATAATTAACAGCGCGGAGCCACAATGGTAAGAGGTTGGGGTTTAGTAATTAGCTCTTTTGCCTGGGGAAGAGAAGGCTGAAAAGAGGAAGCTTTTATTTTACTTTTTGTTTTACAGAGAAACCCAGGAAACAACCTGCAATTAGGTACAAGCATCAGTTCAAGGTGTTATCTAATTACCTGCAACAATGCAAATGCAATAACTGTGTGGGATGAGGGGCAAAATGGGGAAAACCATTCTCACATTTGTCAGGGATCAAACCCCAGGTTTTATGTTTGAAGCATATTTCCATCTCCCAATCCCCTGGGAGTGGGGATTGAGAGAGAGAAGGGCTTTTCCCAGCCTGGAAAACCAAAACATCACTCTGGGAGCTCATGGGGAACTGATGGCATCAGCCCTCTCCTCTAAATCAGATGGAGGCTTTGCCCCGAGACCAAGCAACTTCTGAGCCTCTTGCACCTCGCCCAGGCCTTGCCAATGAAATTAAAAACTAGTAGCTTTAATTTAATGAAAAGAATCAGAGCAAAGCTGGTACAAACTGCTGGAAGTCACCACAGCTCCTCGGGCTCAGAGCAATGTGTTCACAGGAGCTAAACTCCAGGAGCAGCTCCAGCCTCGATTAAACAGCTCCAATACAAGATTTATTAAAGAACAAATGTGTTTTGTTGCCCCAGATAGTGCTGAAGAAAATGGGTGCCTATTTCGTCCTTTCTGCCTTTTCTTTCAAATCCACACCACTGACCACACACCTGCTGAATGTATTTTGAAGTCCCCATTACCTCTGAAAATGTAATTTTTGATAACCCACTGACTTTTACTGCTTAAATCATTCACTTTTATAGACCCAGTTCTCAATGTCTCTGAGTGTGTTCTCTGATCATCAGTTGCTACCTTTCATAATAATTTTTTATCAAAACAAAATTCCTTTTTTTCCTATTGTAATAAGGATCCTCAGTGTTCAGCCTTCACAAGTAACTGCATTCCTGAACTTTTGTTCACGAGCAGTTTTCAGCAACAATGCCACAGCAGCTGCCCAGTGGGTGGTCACAGAGTGAAAATTTATACAAAATGTCGAGAAACTTTCAGTTGCAAAATAATTATTACCAGCTCTGTGGTAAAAGTGGAGGAAAACTCTGGATTAATGGGATTTTGTATGGAAGAAGAGAGATCTGCTGAAACCCAGACAGAGCATCTACCGAATATTTTGTTTTAAAGACACTGATTCCCCATGGAGAACTTTGAAAACGAAATGAATTTGTGAAAGTTCCCAATCCCCTCCAGCATCTTTTGGTATTTATCTTCGAGGGGAAAAAATGAATAAAATAGGACATCAAGATGCACAAGTGTCAGTATAAAAGCATCAGGTGCCATAAGATTTATAAAAACATCACAAGGAGTGATCACAGCACTGGAGTCCTCTGTGTGTGACACATCCATCAACACCATTCCAGTGGTGGGAATAAAATCCTATGAGAGCATTCAATACTACTGCCATGAAATAGAAAAAAAATGGGGTGGGAATGTCACCTGGCCAGACCGAATACTTTTTGAACACCACCCTTTCCCCTATTATTAAGAAAGCTGTTCCTTATACAGTTAATGATTACGTGTCACTAATAATAGGTACTCCAGAGAAGCAGAGTGACATTATTATACTGTAAAATACAGAATTCCCATAGCAAGGTACTTTTAAATATGGGCTTGAAGAAGGACTTAAGCTTCTCTGTGGCTGTTTAGCTGTTCTGCAGCCGTGGCAGAGCCAAAGGACTGTTCCCTGCTGGAGCCTTCTCCCAGAATGTTGGTGGGTGGCTCCTGGTGCACTCCCACAGCCATTCACAGCTCACACCAAGCACAATTCCACAGCAGATCTCAGCTCGGGGTGTGGTTCCGGAATGTTTCCCCAAAGACAGAGCTTTTCTGGAAATGCTTGGACCTCCAAAGTCCTGTCTGAGGCACCGGCAGGGATGTGATTTTTCTCAGTTCTTGTTTCTGACGCAGGTTTTGGGCAGCCCTGGAGAGCAGCATGGCCTGGTTTGGACAAATCATGACAAAGCTGCGGATCAGGAGCTGCGTGTCCAAGGATGGACGGAGATTCCCAATCTCCTGAGTTTGCAGCTGTGGAAGGGATCGTGAGAAACAGGTAGTCAATAGGTAACTTGAGTTAACTAGTGAGAGAATATGTAAATTCTAAAACCTAGGAAAACAGAGTTCCCTTAATCTTGTCAAGATAAGAGGGAGAAGAATCTGTTTGAGGGCAGCACAGAAACCCTGAATCACCCACCAAGGACTGCCCATGCTCCAGAGAGAAAGGTGAAAAGTGCACTGTGATGAAGACTACAGATCGTCATCACGAGCAGACCCCCAAAGACCACCAGGACGCACAGCGCATGCGTGGCACACAGCTAATGATATTAATGATTGCCCAGAAATGATTTGTATAACCACTCCCATCCCGGGGAATGTGATGAATATTCATGAGTGTTACCCATAATATTGTGAGTTGGCAGTGCCGGGGTGGAGCACCACCACCTGCAGATCCACAGGCATTGGCACAAGGAATTGGCCCCTTCTTTGTGCACCTTTGTCAAAGCAGGAAAACACAACAGAACGTGGAAACCATCAGCAATCTGCCACATCTTTTAGAGAAATGGAAATGCTGCTGAGGATCCGAGCCACACCTGCCATCTGCAGCATCACAGCACTGCTAAAGACAACTTCACCCCCAGCATTTCATGAAGGCAAAGTGCTGAGTGCAGGCAGCAGGAGGGTGAGCTCAGCTCTGTTTTGGCTGGGTTATAAATAGCATCGCCATGGGATGCTGGGTCAAGCAGGAGCTTTTACATTTCAGATCATCTTTACACACTTGAAGTGCAGACACAGCTTTAGATTTGAGTTGCATTGTTCTACGTTTAGTAGCAATGTGAAAATAACCCCAAACCAATCTCTTGGAAAAGGGTCTGAAGTATCTAACCCAAATTCTGTGGCTGGACCACTTTTTTGGGATGGATAACCACACTTCCAGCCTTTGTAGCTCCAAAAAGCTGATATGAATTGTGAACAGCCCTTGATAATAATTGTACACATCGTGCATGGCTATGAGCCTTAGGTCTGCACTTCAACACATTCCTCAGGTGTAGCCAAGCTTTCCTTGCTCTGGAACCAGAGGCAATGAAAGGAAGCAAAATGCTGGGCTGGGGTTTGATGGTGAAGGTTGGATTTTATTTCATTTTTTAGGCCTGATCTCTCACAGATCCTCCTGAGATAGATAATTTGCAGGCTATAAAAGCAACAAACTTTGTTGGCAGGTCATGAGAACACTGCAACTCATGTTACAGAGCCTCTGCTTTATTTGTTTGTGTCATTTAATTTTTGTTGAGTCCAGTGAGAAAGTTTCTTTTAATTAAGATGGTGATGGCAGCCCTGCTGTGTTTAATTAGATGACCATAAAGCTCAATAGTCTGTTCTAAAACTTGAATTATAATCTCCATGACTTGTTTGGCTTTGTCTGGCTGTCATCAGAGAATGGATTGGATGATGAGTCAGTCTCTGCTCAGGCCACCCTGAGAATTCATTAATAACTTAAAACATGGAGTGATGTGTGCTCCACCTCCAAATTTTGATGCTTTCCTAAAGAAGTCCTGCTCAAAGGGTGACAGTTCCTGCCATGGACTTCTTTTTCCAAAGAAAAAATGGCCACAATTACAACCTTTTGTCTTCTCTCTTACCCACTTTACCAATCTGGAAGTTGTGACAAATTTCAGCCCAGTTAGTTAAAGTCTGTGAAAACTGTGTGCAACAATTTTGTGATATTACCATGGAAAGTGACTGTAACTTTAACCACAAGTTTATAAACAATTTAAAACCTGATAAAAGTAGCAACATTTTCTAGTCAAATAACAGGATTTGCTGTAAAATAAATGTAGTTTATGATGGCACTGAAAAAGAACATATATTAGTATTTTACCACCACTTGATAACAGAGTTAACAAGTGACAAAAGTTCAGCTAAAATAGTGCTTTTTAAATATACTTGCAAGATACTCCTTCATTTTGCTTTCACGCACTTACAAAAACAATCCCCCACAAACCCAGCAGTTATTCCTGCAGATTTCAGCCGTGTACTCTGCAAACAAGAAATAATTATAGCTGAGCACTGAACGAGCTGGGGTTTTTTAGTCACCTCATTTTCACATCTCATCTGGGACTCGTTCCACCCCGCGCTGACATGCAGCACTGACAAAGTCTTGCAGATAGCATCCCCCAAAGGCACAAAACTCCCCGAATTTCCATAAGGAATCCTTTTCCTTTCAACAGAGGCTGCACAGGAGTTGCCTGGTGCAATCCCAGCCCATGGTTGGCATTCATGTCTCCCTTGCACTGTTACAAATCTGCCAGTTAAAGCTCTGTGCAGCTCCAGAACGTATTGTCTGCAATGAAACAACCAATTATTTCTTCAGGTTTTGTGGCATAATATCCTAGGAAACCAGCAATTACAGAATCAAAGTGGCATCAGATGGCGTAGAAAGGAGTGAGCATGTATTATTCTTTAAATAGCAGTTACATGAACTCGTAATAAATGGGTATTAAGTGCTAAATGTATGATAAGTAATTTTTGACAATGTAATTATCCAAACAATACAGGGAAAAAGCTGTGAGATGGAATTGTCAAGTTCACTTGTGCAAATGCTGCGTGAAATTACAATTCTTGAACACTGGCTTCTGGTCGTGACCACCCTGGGAATAAACCAGTACCAATCTGTGTGTGCAAGCAGCACATTTTTCTGGATTCCCAGCACTTCTTGCCTGGAAAACAGCACCCACTGGTTTGATCTTTGCTGAGGTTAAGACTTTAATTTGCCCAAAATAAGTGGAAGGGAGCAGGGTACCATTTTAACCTCTGAATATTTTATATACAGTTTCTTTCCAAGAAACCCCAGGATGAAGATGAAGGGTTATGTAAAGTGGGGTGGACTTCCAGAAATCCCGATTAGAAGTTTTCTCTTTCTCTCACAAGGTTGCACAGTCGTTATAGCAACAGGCTTGAAACTTGAGGAATTTCCAGAGGAGGCACATCCCAATGTGAAATCATGGGATGCTGTTGTCAGGATAACAACATTCAGCTCCTTCAGAATCCTCCTTTTGTCTCAGGAGGAGCTTGGCAATGTGTTTAGCTGGGCCACAGCACAGCCATCACCACCGTGAGACACTCTGGTGGAACAGGAATCTCAGCCTCCATCTGATGGGACCTTCCACCACAACTGAGGAATGCTCTTTACAGCAGAGAGAATTTCCCTGGGACATAAAGGACTTCGAATGTCACTTGATTTGGTTACTTGGGAGCCAAAAAACTGTGTCACGTCCGTGCTGAACTCCCTAAGAACAGTTTTTTTCTTGTGCTTTGCTCCTCAGTCTGGCTTCAAGTTTTTCTACAGAATTTCTGGTTTTTTCCCTGCTGCTTCCTTTTAGGTGGGAATGCCCTGGGGCAGATGGACCAAATGGAAACCTGCCCATGGCCAGAGCAGCAGCACACAGTGAACCCACGAAAAATTCATACAAACAGAACAAAACTCATTGCAGAGTAAGTCTACACCTTTAATAGGGGCACTGTGTATTATTCACTAAGAGATGCAACAAAACTCTATTTCGGGAAAGTTTTCTTGGTTCAAATCAAAAGTTGCTGTGGCCAAATTTGCTGGGAAAAAAAAAAAAAAGAGAAAGGAGTTTTAGCTTTGGCAAACATCTCTTTTGGATTCAGTCCAAGAATCTAAGTGATAAGAAGTCACTTCTGTTCTACACATCATCATTTCCAGCTGTGGAGCCATGCAGTTCATAAATCCAGATCTGAGCATTTTCCTCCTCCTCCTCCAGAGAAGATTGAGAGCTTTATCTTGAACAGGGAGTCTCTGCAAAAAAAAGCTTTAAAAAATTTTTAAAAAAATTTGTTGTCTGAATTAATTAAGTGTTCAGGAGAAAAGAATAACATATTTGGAGAAATAGCAGAAGCTTTGGTTCAGTTCTCTTTTTTCCTTCAATAACATCTGGCACCATATGTTAAAACATTTCAATCTTCTTTGTTAGTCAAAAATGAAATTTTATAATTAATTTTCAGATTCGCACAACTGAAGGATCTGAATAATGAGCTTCCCACATTTTCTCTCCATCTTCAAACCTTCATGCCCATACTCAGATCCTCGTAGATCAGTATCTTCTTTAAGTTAATGTTTCTCAAAGGACATTTCATTGTATTACAGCTAAGATTTATTGCCCCTCATGATGGATATTTAGGAAAGATTAATTTCACCTCAAATTGAAGTAATTTTCAAAAGGACACATGAGAACATAAATTCTAATGGAATTCCTTCAAATTTGCTGGTTTGAAAAAACTCATTATTCCTCTCATGCTGTTGCTGTAATCCAGCAGTGCCGAGAGGGCTGTGGTTCTAAAGGGGAGAGCTTTGTCGTGAAACGCCAGGAAAAATGGAATTAATTCCCAGGAAGGAGAGGAGAAGCAGCTGGAATCCACTAACAGCTGAGCCACATCTTCACCGAGGTCGACTGAGGCAGGACTTGGCATCACCGAGGCTGGGTCCCAAATGATTTACTATTCTCAAATTATTTACAACTCTCTCATCTTTTGTCCCTGCCAGGTTGGTTTTGCTGTGAGTTTCTGCCCCACCAACACAGCATTCCTCATGTGGGGATGGGAATGGGAGAGAATCATTTGCAGCATCAAGGGAGGTGGGGGGGGATGAATTTGGGCTGCACTTAGCTCAGCTTAGAGTTGTTGTGTGCCACCTTTTTCATGATTTTCAGACATGCGTGCATTCAGGATTGTCTTGGATAATCTCTTCAGCTTCTCTGCCACCTCCAGAGCCACAGGAAAAGAGGAGATCTCCAATGCTCTCTGGATTTCACAATAATTTACAACACTTTCCTCCACACACAGAGGGCAGGAGCACACTGGGGCTCTGTGGGATTGCACAACTGTGCTTTGTGCAAGAGCACAACTGCAGGATGGAGAAAGCTGCGGGAACTGCAATTTCCACCCCCAAACCACTGGGAAAATAGCAAGGGAATGATGTGCATGGCTTTGGGACACAAGGGACACAGAGGTTCTGCCCTCGGGAGCCTTTGGGATGTGATGGTTCATTTTGTCTCAGTTTGCACACTCCAGGAGGGGCGAGCTCCCTCCCGGGGGGGGCAGGATTGGGGTCTCCATGGGCCCCCAGGCTGTGCCCCATTCCCTGGGGGAATTCAGCTCCAGGGGCTGTCAGGAGCTCTCTGTGCTGAGTGGCTCCCACAGCCACCCCAGAAGGAAAGGGAGCTCTCCCACCCCCAGCGTTGATTTTCAGGAGGAACTTCCCCGTCCTGAGCTTTCCAAGTGCACCCCAGAGTTTTTCTCAGCCCTGCCAGGAGTGGCTCAGCCCCACGGGAGCCTTGGGGTGACAATCCAGCCCCACAGGAGCCTTGGGGTGACAATGGGAGCCTTGGGGTGACAGTCCAGCCCCATGGGGATCCTTGGGGTGACAATCCATCCCCATAGGAAGCTTTCAGGTGACAATCCAGCCCCATGGGAGCCTTGGGGTGACAATCCAGCCCCATGGGGAGCTTTGGGGTGACAGTCCATCCCCATGGGGATCCTTGGGGTGCCAGCCCAGCCCCATGGGAGCCTTGGGGTGACAATCCAGCCCCACATCTGCCGGCGGCTGTGGCAGCAGAGCAGCAGGAGGCCAAGCCTTGCGTGACCCCAGTCCGTTCCCATCGTTGCTGCCCTGGCTGGCGCTGGGGCAGCAGAGCCCTGGGACCGAGCAGATTGCGGTGCATTCCTCCGAGGAGCTCTCGGAGCTGTCGGGGATGTGCTCGTTATGGATGTCAGCGACAGCACACAAATCAGAGTGATCGCAGGTAACTAATGCAATTAATTACCCACATGGCAGGCAATTTCTCTGGCAAATTCTATTTCCCTGTCCCCTGAAAGGAGCACAGATATGTATTCCTTGTCTACGTTTTTGCTGTTGGAAAAAGAAATGTTTTCACAGCAGGTGCCCTGAATTAAAAGGGGAAGAAAATACAAAACATCTGGGCACCGGGGAAGTCTTCAAACATTACATAACTGTGTCTAACAGAACAAATTCTTCTAATAACTGATCCAAGAAAACACATTTTTACGTTGTTTTAACGTGGTTTTACAGGCTTCTCAGGACCCTTCTAACCAACACATAAATATGCCACCGTGCTTCAAGTGTTATTAAGCTTTCGGTGACAGCAGCGCGAACCTTACAAGCTGAAAATGTGACAAAGAACAGATTTCACTGCACATCAGAGCTGCATCTTAATCACAGAACCCTTCTCCCAGATGCTTTAGCAGGAGAGAAGCTTTCCCACATTGTTTATCAAGTATTTACAGCTTCTGAAGACATCCCCAGCTCCCCAGGGAAGGAATCAATCTTCCCCAAAGCACTACACCAAAACAAGGAAGGAAGAAATGTGGCTTTACACCTGCTAGCATTCTTTTCAGCAGGGCTGGAGTGTGCATTCACAACAATGATGTATTGTGAATATTCAGCTGGAAGAGAGGGATTTCTAACCACTAAAGGATGGTCCTCCTGGGCCATTGGAACAGTGTGGAGTCAGCCTTTTTACTTAAAAATGCAAGCAATTTCCAATAAATACTTGGCAAAGGTTATTGCAGTAGTTCATGAATTGCCCATTGACCATTTTTCTGTAGAACAAAAGAAAGCAGAGAATTATCCACATTTTTAAAGATATGAAGCTTTAGGCTTGGTGATTACATTGTTGTAAATGGCAAAATAGCAGGAAAGCTCTGTTAACACAAACAGAAGGTTTAAGTTTTATATATTTCCACATCCACATTCACACACACAGTTTGTTGTATTTATGGGCCTTTATATAATAAGCTTCTTGCAAAAGTTCCAGCAGTCTTTTTTGTGATGTCGCATCTGTGTGAATAAATGGAGAAAAAGGAGATCTGCACTAAACTAATGAACCCTTCTGATTAGAGCTGCTGTTTAAATGAAGCTCAAACACCTTATAAATACCACCTACAAACCAAACATTATTATTTCTATTCACATAGGAGAGGGGGGTGTGAAAGAATATGGGATAAAATAAACCTCAGCTGTGTAACTAAATGAGACTCAGGCTTTATCAGGTTTTCAAAAAATATTCCCACAGAATTGCTCATGGAACTGGGTTCTCTGCTAAACACCTGCTTGGCTCTTTAGCAGTCCCAAAGTTTCCAAGGAATTAATTTGAATTTGCCCCAAAACTTTCGTCAAAGATTGCTCTATTAAATAGGAAAGGTGATTTGTTTTGCTTAAAGTGACGTTTTTCAAGGAAAAGATTCAGCCTGTTTCTCCTTAGGCTCTGTGAGCGACACTTTTCTCACCTTCAGTGCAAAATCAATACAAACCTCATTTAAAAGCCATTACAGTCCCTGAGGAGATTTCCTTCACACTAAAGGGCTTTGAATCAAGGCCCTGTTTGTGTTACACAGCTCAGGCTGCTCCCCTGCATTTCTCTCCTCGTTCAATTCCCCCTCAAGTTGTGATTTGGAATAAAATGCAGGCACAAGACTCATTTAACAATTTTTAGCATGAAGCTCCTCAATTGCATTTCTGGGAGCTAACAACATCAGCAATGATTCCCTCAAGTGATTACACTGAGTCTAAATATTCTGTAAACTGTGGGCTGAGCAGTGGTTAAGTGAGAAGTGGCTAATTTACTTTGGTACTTACCAAGTGTTTCCTACTTTTAAGAGTCAAACCACAACACTGCACAGATAATCATGCTGCCACACTGCTACAGAAATCAAACATTTCAAATTAACCTTTCAAAAGGGGAAGATAAAAATAGCTATTATCTGGAAAGCACAGTTTGCAGCTCCTTTTGTCACAGTTTATGGGTTTTAATTCAATGCTTAATTCCTTATTATTGCACCCTTTATCTGAGTAGCTGATAGTTATTCTTACCATTTATTTGTGATGCTCTGAGCTATTAGAATACAGTTCCACATTCACAGAATCATTGAATCATTTGGGTTTGAAGAGACCTTAAATCCCATCCAGCTCCATTCCCTGCCATGGCAGGGACACCTCCCACTGTCCCAGGCTGCTCCAAGCCCTGTCCAGCCTGGCCTGGGACACTGCCAGGGATCCAGGGGCAGCCACAGCTGCTCTGGGCACCTGTGCCAGGGCCTCAACACCCCCACAGGGAAGAATCTTTTCCTAAATAAAGAATTTCTTCCTAATTAAAAATTCCATCCTGTAAGAAATCTTCCTTTATCGCGTAGTTCCACTCGCAGTCATTTATTTACCTGGAGCAGATCCTCTAAGTAAGAGCATCAATATTTGTGTCACACTCATTTTTCAAACTCTTCTATTTTCCCGTTCTGTTTTATTTGCCAACCTAATTGATTTGGTGTGATTTAGTTTCCAGAGGGGTTCAGAGACACACAGCAGAATGTCATCACAGCCAGGCAAGCCAGGTCCACTTTTGGACCCCATGAAATTATTTTCTACTCTTATTTCATACCACTTCTATTTGTATGGGCATTTCACCTTCAAGGAGAGCCATTATTTTAGACAAGTATTGATTTTCCAAGCTTCTGTCTTATTCATCTTCTCCTGTCGGGCATTTTTCTTTTGTCATATGTTTGTTAAGCAGTAGAAGACATGATTTAATTTTGAAGCAGCATATGTTTGAGTACACAGTGTTTTCATAACTTCCCTGACTGGTGTTGATTGACTTATTTGCTGTTTGTACCGGTGTATTAGTTTGATTCCTCGTGGATGATCTCATTAGAACATGACAGCAATCTGTGCTGCAGAATCATCTCCACAGCTCAGCTCACATTCCCATTATAGCTTTCAAACTTCTGTTGCTTTAGTGCATTATCTGAGCTCTCCTGTGTCCTTCTATTAGGTATTCATCAAGTCACCTCAGAATGATAAAGCTAATTTTGATGGCAATATGGAAAGTCCATTTCTTGTCAGCCCTTGGTCTGTGAGAGGTGTTTGGTTTCCTTGTACGTGGACATTCAAACAAAGCCACCTCACCTCATTAACAGTGCAAAGAAAAATTAATCAACATTGTTTTCCAGTGAATCTTTTTTCCTGAGTTGCTTTTAAAAATCAAATGTGAAGGATCAGATGCCGATTTCAGTTTTGTTGGGATAAATTGAAAAAAATACTCTAGAGAATTTTGAGAATTTATCACGCTGTAAATGAAATCAGTCTGGCTGGGAAGATAGCAATAACTCTAAGAAAATATTTTGCCAGAGGTTTTCAGCCAAAACTGACTTCCCGTTGTAACTGAATCAGCTTTATGCAAATTGCAAAGTTCTATTTACTAACTAACTTCTCCTCAAGCAGGATTTAAAGGGAGCTGTCTGGCTCCAAGGTACTGCTCAATTCCCAGCAGACAGCACTTTCCATTTGTATTCATGGGCAGAACCTTCAGCTGCTCTGGCTTGGAGAATGAATGCTTTATGATGATGTTATGGATTATATATTGTCTGAGAAATCTCTAATAAGCAGCCAAGTTTAACAAGTGTCCATCAGTCACATCTCTGCCAGTGACCTCTATTAAATCTTTTTGGAGTCAGAAGAAATATGTAAAGGAGGACTTCAGCCAGAAATTTTTCAAAGAACTGTCTGGAGACATCCTTTTCCCATTTTGCCTTCTTCTGTTTGCAGTCTGTGGGTTGCATTCTTTTAAATCAAAAGGAACTTTAGTCATAGCTCAAGCTGTCTTAAAATGCTGCTCCTGACTACAGACACCAGAATGTGAACAAAACTCACACCAGAATATGAAAATACTCACAGCAGGATGTGAGCAAAACTCACACCAAAATCTGAGCAAAACTCAGAGCAGAATGTGAACAAAACTCACACCAGAACGTGAGCAAAACTCACACCAGAATGTGAGCAAAACTCACACCAGAATGTGAACAAAACTCACACCAGAATCTGAGCAAAACTCACAGCAGAAAGTGAACAAAACTCACAGCACCTTCAAGGGACAACGATTTCCAAGAGAGTGGTCCCTTGGTGACCAAGGTACACAAAAGGAACCGAACAAAATATGAAGGATTTTAGCTGAGTCCCACACTGAGTTTCCTGATTTATCTGTACCAGACACTGTGTGTCCTTCCATCCATCCATCCATCCATCCATCCCTCCATCCATCCATCGTCTATCCCCTGTTTTGGGTCCAGATCCTGTAATTCCTGCCTGCTGCTGATACGGAAACAGGTTCACAACCTTTCTTCATGGAAGAATATATTTTGGCCAAAACTGTCATCCTTGAAATTTTCATTCAATGCCAAAATTACACCTGGAACACAGTTATTGTGTGAATCATTAGTTGTGCTTTTTTCATTAGAAGATTTTTAGAGCAAAATTGTTGGTCCTACAGCCTGTGGCTTCTAATTGCTGTATTTTCACTTTAAAAATATCTTCCTTAGAGATCCCTATATCCCCTTTTTCTTGAAAACTCAAAGCCTGTGAAAAATCAGAGGTGAACAATTTTTTAACAGAGGGGGAACTGGAAAAGAAAGGGCTCCAGGGCTTGGGAAAAAAAAAAAGTAGCTGCAGATGTGTTGATCTCACAGCTTTGTGTATTTAAACAGAGAGACATAGTTTATATTTGTGAAAATGCAAAGCTGCTCCTGCTTTGAAGCTGCAGGGCCTTTGGCCTTTACTTCTCTTCCTCTGACCTGCTGTGGTTAAAGGTTTTAAGGTTTATTAAAAGAAATTAAGAGGTGATTTTGGACCCAGGTGTTGATGGTGTATGGCTGAAATGTTCTTACCTGGCTGACTGAAACCACCGAGTCCCACGGCCCAGGTGGTGACAGGGTGTGACAGAGCCCGGCCTGGCTCAGTCTGTGTCCCTTGTCCCATCAACACCTCCTGCCTCCAAGGACATTTTCAGGAAGCATCACCCAATGACAGCAGGTCCTGCAGCTGATGCACAACGGGTTGAACAAAAGGAATTTGATGCAAATATTCATGTGGAAGGCTTGAGGATCAAGCTGGAAATCGGATTTGTTCTTCTGAAGCACCAAATCTCTGTCCTTTTGAAAATGAGCTCTGTTTCTGTGGTGTGGCACCGCGTGGCATCCTCAGCAGTGCAAGGCTGAATCGCTGGATCAGCTCCTCTGCCCCACCGTGGATGTGTTCCAGTGAGCAGATCTGGAGAGAGAAACGCAATGTTCTGCTTTTCCTTCAGCATCCACAATTCCCTCTTCTGCTGCTGTCTCGGGCTCACTCTTCTTCACATCCCAAAATGTGTAAATCGTAGAAGTGGGAGCAGAAAGGAGCACGGAAAGAGCTAAATTTTGGGTTGTTATTTTCATTGTGTCTTCTGAAAGTCTTGCGTGATTTTCTTGGGGAAAAGCCCCTTTTTAAGGAGCCAGCTTTGCACACGTAACATTCAACACATGATTTGTTACACACGGAGCTGATTCAATAAAGAGTCAACAAAAAGATGCATTCACCATGATAAACACATTGATTTCAAGGCCCAGTGAAACCAGCAGAGTGGGAATCTGTATCTCGCTTTCTCTGCAGGCTTCCCAGTGACAGCCTCTCGCTGGTTTTTTGACAGAAGCCATCAACAGACATCCTTGGAGGTGAGCATTTAATGTAGGATTCGTTTGAGCTTTTGATTCAGTGGCAATTATTCCTCCTTGAACATTATCAGTGAAATGACACTAATGCACTCTGCGTTCTGCTGCTTTCAGAGAACACACCTGGCTCACATGGGAGGGGGAGAAAGGAAACACTGGAGTGAGAGAAACCAACTTATACACAGTTAAAATTTATTTATCGGCTGGTGTTTCTGAAACTGATCCTCTCTGTTTCCTGTAGTGGATATATTTTGTATATTTATCCCTCACGCTTGTAATTGTGGGACATCTTGCCTGGAAATTCGCCTTCTGAGGAGACCAGGATTGGGAGATGAAACCTGAAACACACAGATCGACCTCGTGCTGCTGAACCTATGAACCGCAGAACATTATATTAAACCAGACTCATATTTCTGGTTTACTACACAGAACTTAACAAAAGAAGAGCCACTAAATTTGTGACAGAATCTTTATACTCAGGAACGTCCCTAAAAAAGTAAAGAGTGTGAAAACTTGCTGGAAAACTCCTGGAGAGGAAGTTGTGGTGATGCTGGATCTAGAAAAGGTGTGACTGGAGGAGAACAGGCTATCTTTGAAACCATTTTTAGCTGGATTCATCTGTTTGTTGTGAGCCAATTCCTCCCCTCACGGACTACATCTGCTTGAGGTTCATTTGTGCATCGTGAACAGGTTGCATTTCTCAAAAGAGCAAAGTTGGGTATCAGCTTGGAATTTTGGAGGTTGCCATGGTTTCAATATTTTTATCTTCTCTTCAAGTCTTTAAGATTGCATTGCCAATTTCAGAACAATCACACCTGAAAAGCAGGACTTTCTTGCTTGTCGGAGTCAGAGGTCTAGAACACGCACATGAAGCTGTGCAGATGTTGCAGCCCTGAGCAAAACTGGTCAGGAAATGGGCAAAGAGTGACAATTTTGAGGCAAGAAGAAAATTTCTGAAAGGGTCCATGAGTCAATGTGCAAATGAGATTCGATCAGGTTTATCATGTAGGAAAAATGTAGAGCATTCTGTGAACATTTCAAAGCTTGAGCTTGAGCAGGGAAAGCCATTGAAAAAAAGAATTGCAATTAGCGAAGTCATTAGCCAGGAACAGAAAATGACTCAGACAAAGTGTCAGTGGGTTGAGCAGCGAGCTAGCCTCTCTCTTTGGAGACAGACAGCTCAACCTTCTGGAGCTGATCTGCCTCATCCAGCATCAGCATCTTTGCTGAAACACATCTCCAGGTCCAAATGTTCCAAGAACAAGGTTTTACTCTCGTGGGATTCAGCTCAAACACACAGCGAGGCACACTCTGTTCTCTTCAATCAGAGCCAACTCCGGTCAGATCCTCCAAAGAGCCTGGAGTTAATTGCACAGTCTCTCCAGACACTAGCCCTGATTTATCTGCTTGGCTGGAGTTTTGTTTACCCCATGAATTAAAATCTTTGAGTAAAGGACCCGAGCTGGCTCTCGGAGGAGCTCGGGGAAGGAGCTGGGGCTGTGCGGAGGCTGCAGCAGTGCGGAGACACAGGAGCAGGAGCATCTCATCACTGACATGCTCCTCTTTGGCTCAGCAGCACTGTCCTGCTGCAGGAACTCAGGCTTTGCCCTGGGCAGGGTGGAAACCTTCCCAGGGCCTCTGTAAAGAGAAAAATTTGCTTTCAGCACTGTCTGGGACACCTCGGTTGTGTCCAGGGTCTGATGCCGCAGAGATGTTTTCACTTGATCAGGGAGGAGCGCTCCTGGCTCGGAGTTTTCTGCCAAAAGGAGTTGTGAGAAGTGTGCTGAAGAGTGAATAGAAAAACATGGGAAATTGGGAGGGAATACACTCATGCTTTAACGTGGCAGTGGGAAACAAACCCACTCTGGCTGTGGTGCTGAACATGGACAGTGCCTCCCTCCTGGGGAGGAATTAAAGCCCAGCTTTGTTCTGGAGCAGAGGAATCATCAACACACGCACACATGATTTTAACTGGGATGGGTTTTTACCTGGAATCTATATCAGTGCTTTTATTAAAATTCAGAATATTTCAAGTATCTTTTTTTGGATCAGCTCCCCCTTCAACCAAGGTCTGTGAGGCTGAGATGTAAGACCTTCATGCCTGGGCTGTTTGCATGTAGTTTTTTGACTGCTGTTACATTTCTGCCTTTCGTTTTCCTCTCTCTCTCTTTCCTGAAGCCCAGTTATTGAGCAGTTAAGGTAAACCTGCTTATTTGGCCAATAATAATCCCTTATCTGTCTCAGTGCTGTTTTACAATGCTTGTTTACACCAGAAGTCAACAAAACAGAGCCACAAATCATCCTCGGGACAGAACAAAACCCTGAACCTTTCAAACCACAGCTCCACACTCTTCAAACCATCACAGCTTTAGGAGCTGAACACCTTCCGGGAAGAGCTGCTGTGTTGCTCCTTATGACCCTCCACAAGGATCCAGGAAGGTTTTCAGGTGTTTAATCCCACAAAAGCTGTGATGCAAAGCTCATATTTCCATTCCTCCAGGAAAACAAAAGTGGGAGTCCTCATGAGCTGAAATATAGGGTTTTCTTTTAGACACTTAAATGTAGAGATTTTAGATAAAAGTTAGTTTTGTAAAAATTAACTAGAATAGGAAAAGATGCAGAACTTAGCTAGAAAGATATTAATGATTAAATGCAGAGTAGCCCTTTGATTATTTGATATTTACTCAGCTGTGCTTAGAATAGACAATTAATAATCTTAAGAAAAGAGGTTCAAAGGAGAGCCTAGACAGTTACAAAATTTTCCCAGATGCAACCTACTCAGAAGCAATAGAAGAGAGCATTGGGAGTTTTCCAGGGTCAAATGTATTGTCAAAAATTAGTGAAGTAAGAAGGTCACAGTGAGGAAAACTCATATTACTTCACCCAAAGCAGCCCTCAGACTCATTTTCCAGACCACCGACCCAATTCCATTGCAGGAACTGCACATGCTTAATGACTTTTTGCTAATTTCCATATGAAGCGGGGAATGGGAGGCGCTTATGCTATGAATATGTATCTGTATTTTAAATATGCATTACTGTTATAGATAAATAAGTTCTGTGTTGCACTGTTACTTCAGAGCTGTACATTTGGGGGTTATCCTTGCAGCTCAAATAAACACACACTTTCTAACCTTAACAAGTTAGAGAGTCTTTGTCTGTCTCAGGTGGATATCGATATTAGGTCTATATCTGCATTTTAATAATTCGGAGCTCCTCCCTGGCACAGGGAGCTCCTGGGCTGTGCAGGCTCTGCTGACTGATCCCTCGTTCCTGCGGAGTGCGCTTTTCATGTTGAATCAATATCTCGGAGAGAAAGGAGGTCTCGGGGTTAAACAAGGTCCCAACGAACTGAAGGCGTTAAAAATGCAAGATCTGGAGCTCCAGTCTCGCTGAGCTTCCAAAGGGAAGCAAATGTCAGGACTCGGAACTTCAGACGAAACAAGTGGAAGTTTTTTTTGGCAAGCAGGCCAAGAGCTTTATCCTCTCTCAGGAGCTCTCAGTTCACCCTCAGTGTACAGTGACTTGTCATTAATAAATGCAGTGGCTACAGATATGTGAATAACTGTGGTGAGGGCTGCAGGTCACACAGAGGCAAAAACCCTTTTTGAGAGAGAGGGGAAAGAGTTTCTGAGAGATGCTTTAGTGCAGTGGCCTCAGCAATGTCCCCAAACAGTGCAGAAGGACTGATCCCTTCAGCCAGGGTGGAAGGGCTGGGTAGGAAGCCAAAAATTTCATTTTTCTCACATCAATACCACCTAGATGGAACTTCAGAGAGCTTTTGTCATCAGCCATGGATCTCTCTGAGCTGACACACAGGTGACACACTGTTTATCCTGGCTGTGAAAGGTGTTTGCTGCCAGGCATCTTCCATACCCCTGGGACACTTTATAACATATAAAAACTTTATAATAACTTAGTGCTGTACCTGTGCAACAAGGACATCACATCCCATTGCTGGCACCTCTCAATTCAAAAGCAGCCCAGAGTCAGATAAATGATGGCAGTGACTTAGCCTTGACATTTTTCTTTTCATTTTGCAATAATGACACATAAGAATATTTCTGCTGTAACATTTAAGTCAAGCGAAAAGCACATTTTAAATGTCTGGTATAGGTTTTCTTTGAGAAAGATATGATTGTTAATTTTTTTAAAGAACAACTTTTCCTGAGGAGACTTGAAGCAGAAATCAGAGAGAAGGGCAGCAGTCCAGATTTGCAATGTGGGATCTCAGCCTCTCTTGTCCCTTGCCCATTTGAAATTCCAACACTGAGTCCCTGTTAGGAGCCTGACACAATCCTTGTTCTGCTTTCCTCTAACCCAGCGTTATCCTTGCTCCATGAGCACCACTGCTGATCTGTGCACGGCCAAGCAGACCACATTCACCACAGAACTGACAATAAACAAATAAATTTAAAAATAAATAAATAAATAATCAATCAATCTGTGGTGGTGAGGGAAACCTTTCCCTGCTGTGACCCAGGTAAGAGCAGAGGGAATTGGATCATCCATAGCACCGGGGCACGAGGAGGGAGCACATGGCCAGGCTGAGGGCACAAAGCTTGTTCTCAGAATCTGCAGATCACTAATTTTATGCACTCTCCACCACACTTGAGTTTGAAAATAGTCAAGAAAGGCTCTGCCTGCCAACGTGCCTGGGACAGAGGTTACACAGAAACAGCCAAGTTGTGAATCTCAGCCCACCTTCACTGCCTCCTGTGCTTTATGGTGACCTGAACACTGGCCTGGAGGAGCCCCATTTCCCCCAGGATTCAATTTCAAGCCCTGTTTGTACTTCCAGAGCAGAGCACAAAGTCCAAAGAAGACTGAATGGCCATGGTCTGCTATTGCCACATGGAGCTGCTGAAATCTCTCCTGCCACTATTTAATTTTGAGCTTCTGTGCAAGGTGAGGACTCAACTTAATGGTCCCAGAGATAAATGATACTCTCAGGCTGTGACAGGACTCCAGAGGAGACATCTCTACACGGGGCTTTTTGTACCTGGGAGAGTGATTGAGTAGATAGAGGCCCCAAAATGACAGTTAAGTATTGAGGATAAATGGATGTAATAAAGCATAATTGCCCTAAATCACCTGCCCCGAGTTATTGAAAGAGAGGAGAGAGCAAACAGCAGTAGGACCAGTAATTTCAAGTCCACAGTTTGTCACCTGGGGGGAAGATGTGGATGGAACAGGCAAGACTGTTCCAGGGACTGTCCATAATCCTGGCTCCGTTTTCATGAAGGCAGAGCTCACTGTCAGCTCTGATGGACTCGGAGTTGTTTGTCTGAGAAGTGTTGGGGGAGGGAGGAACAGAAATAGCTGGAAACAGCTGAAGAGAGTTTTCCACATCCACCCAGGCTTCCATTTCCTTCGGGGAGGGGGAGAGGCAGGGTGGGTGTCCCGCAGGGTCCTTTAACCCTCGGCCAGCTGGGACAGGGTGGGCGTTTCCATGTCCCAGGGCTTTGGGTTGAGCAGCGCTCTCAGATAATTATTTGGTGTTTTTTTTTCCCAGAAGAAAATGGCTTCAGCTTATTCTGGGGGATGGCATGCATTCTTAGAAAGTAATTTGTCTTTCTACATTTTTCAATTAAATAATTATGCAGGCATTTATTATTAGAATTCCCTGGCCTTGCTGACAGCCAATTCCCCCCCGTGTCAAATTCCTCAAAAGAGGAAGGGTGCAAGTGTGAGCATTTTCAGGAGTCCCAACACAAGATTTAAATAAAGGATAAGACCCGTGCTGGCCTTTTGCACAAAGGCAGAATTTCAGCAGCTGACTCCTGCACGGAATTCATTACCTGCTGCTCAGGATCTGTCATTCCTCATCAATCTCCTGGGGTTTCTGCTTTGCTCAGACTCACACAGACCTTCCGAGGCAGTTGCACAAAAGCACCTTCAGCTTGCCACACGAAACCCCTGAGCAAATACTTCTGTATTTTTGAAATGTTTCTGCAAACAAGATTTAACATCTCAATTCTTTTCTCCTTTCCAAAGAAACCCAGATATTAAAGGAAGCCTGCAAGTTTTTAATGGGAAGAAGTACAGGCTCCTTATGGTGCCAGAGGACAATAATCATGGGCCATGACCTCTTTCATCTGTACAATGCTAATTTTATTTTTTTTTTTAAGATCTATCAATGCAGTGGTGATGATGGGGCTAATTACTTCCCTTTCCACTTCTGTGGGCCAAGGATGTCACAACTGGACCAATTTTGGAGACCTTTCTGTGCGTCCCATCCTCTCTCTGCCCACAGCTCTGAGATCCCAGCCTGGCACCGTGGAGGCTTTTGGTGAGCTGCTTCACAAAGTTAAAGCAGAGGAAAATTATCCTCCTTCTCAAAGAAAGTGATCAGTGTCCTGTCCCTAATTAATGTCCTAAATTTATGTCCTTTCACCAGTGCAAAGGGAAAGGGTGGAAGTATGCATGAAGGATGGGAAATCTAAGAGAAAAAGATGTCTTTCTAGAGCAGCTGCAAATTATATTGGCTTAACAGCAAATTTAAATATCCTTGGATATTTAATAACAATAATAATCATAATCATAATCATCATCATAAATATTAAACTATTTTAAATTTTTGGCTCATCCATGAGATCTAAAATTCCCATGTGGTTCCTTGTCCAAATATTTGGCCATGTCCTGATCTTCTGGGTGCCAAACAACAGAAAAGCTCAGGTGAATGAATCTCCCCATCCTGTATTAACAACAGATTTAGTTCTGTCCTCTCAGCTTGCAAAAGCTTAGATCAAATAGGAAAATAATGGCTGTCCCTCCTGCAAAGAATATAGGAGATATAAACACCACATCTTATCAGCTGTGGATTATAAACACAGAGGAGAAAAGTCAGACACAGAAAGGACAACAGGGAGGGCAAAAAATGAATTATGTTGCTGGAATCTGATGGAAGAGCTGTCTGGAAAAAGTAGGGATAAAATAAGAGAGATTTATGCAAATCACAAAGTTTTTAGAGCCATTTCATAGTCAGTGTTGTCTTCATGCTTCCTCCTGTGAGCTCCTGACGTCAGGAATTGTGGGGCAGAGCACTGATGTGTTCCTAAATGAATGGAGACACAAATATATACATTTCTCTGCAGGGCAGAACAATTAAATAGGTCTTAATTTAGAGACTGCCTTCACTGGTCTGATTCTGGTGAGTAACAAAATTCAATTGAAATTAATCAGCAGAACGAGCATTGCTAACATTTGAGAGTTAATTAGGGTAATAATTACTGAAGGAACGGATTTGCTGCATTGAGGGGAAGTTGCTATGGTGTTGCCATATATGTTTGAGAAAGCAATTAAAAACCATCCTCTGGTGTTGACAGAACAGCACAGATGAGTGGAAAGTTAAATGGGCAAAGCAGAGAACGTGGGAGCCACGGCAGTGCCACCCCAGCTCTGCTGTTCCAACCTTCCTGAGGTTTTTTTTTCTCTTCAAATCACTCCCAGGCGCTGACGAGGCCTCAGATCCCCCGAGAGCTGCGGACAGACCCCACAAAAACACATTTTTGGCAGAGCTGGATCTACTTCACCTTCAATACTGTTAGAAACAGAGAGTGGAAGCAGGAACATTGCAGTGAGAAAAAGAACAATTTCAGCCCAATTCTGTTCCCCCAGGTATCTCCATTCTGCACTGGGAGGGAAATAAGGAGCTGTAACCAAACTTGTAATTACTCGTCCCTCCACCCTCTCACACTGACTTGTGCACCCAAAGCAGGAGAGAAAGAACAGAGAATTTGCAAGGTGAGAACCTTTTTTGCTCCTTAGAATGTTTGCTCTGTTTGGTTTTGCTGTGACATGAGGGAAGAAAGGGTCTCCCCACAGAAGGACTGCACCCAATTTTCCCGTGCAGTTGCTGTAAGATTTTTCAACAGAGAAACCTGAGAGTCTGTGATTTGGGAAGCTCAAAATTTGACCAAAAAATTATTGATGGCAAGAAAAACAAAAGGACAGTTTCTTAGGACAGTGCCTCAGTAACTTTTAGAATTTTTCTGTTTCTTAGAACAATGTCTCAGCGACTTTTAGAATTTTTCTGTTTCTTAGAACAATGTCTCAGCAACTTTTAGAATTTTTCTCTGTTGACCACAAGGCACTGCAGGAAATAGCTGCAGACTCAGCTGAAGGATTCTTGCTGTATATAGAGTGTAGTCCCTTGGATGAATATTCACTACAAATAATTTTTTGATGTGTCTCTCTTAAAGAGTGACTACAACAACAGATCCTGTACACAGTGGAAATTCAGAAATGCATAATGCAGTGGCAGAAAATTGAGTGGAAAAAGGGTTTGTGCTATCAGATCTTGTGGTAATGTGCAGAAGAAAGAATTATATTTTAACCAAATGAAGGATTTATGTAAAATGATAATGTTTTGTGTTTTCATCCTAAGTGTGAAACGATGTGTGAGACCTTCATGAAACTTTCATGAAGTTTTTTTTGCAAGGCCTGTGTTCACAAACTCAGCTGTCAGCTCAAGCTTAAACTTCTAAAATCTTGCTTTCATTTCTGTGAATCAAAAACCTCAGTGGAAACCCACCTTCATGCAAATTCCTTGTAATGATCCTGATAAAAATGGAGCATTTTTATCAGGATCATTACAAGGGGGCTTTTGTTGTTGCTTTAACTTAATCTAAGTAATAGGTAAGTATTTCTTCCCATCTGTTTCTCTGGTGTTAAATGTTGCTGCTGTACGAATTATCCTCATCATTAAGGATGAAAAGACCTAAACCCTCCAAATTAAAGCAGACAGTGAAGCTGCCTAAACCCCGAATTTTTTATAAGATCAGGACAGCAGCTGACAAATTCTGGTGGGATAAATTCCTTTTCCCCTAATAAACTAGATTTTTAAGGAAACAATTTTTAAGGAAACACAGAATTAGTTTTCCCATTTCTCTTCTGATTCACCAAGCTGGAAGAGAAGAACAGCTTGTATTTCTGCAGTGCCCCTCTGTTCCCCTCTGGGGGTGCCGGGAGGAGGATGAGGAACATTCTGAACCCCCAAAAGAGCAGAATTCCCTCCTCCAGCTGCATCCCCAGCCTGTCCCGGCATCTCTCCCTGCCCTGGGAATTCTCTCATCCCATTTGAGCTTTACAACGCCACCCTCTAGTGGAAACCCAGGTATGTTTTCTTCCCCAAATCCATCTCGGATGTAGAGGAATGTTCTGCTCGATTCAAAAGGTGAGTGACATTTTAATGGGGGAGAATAAAATAACAGAGAATCGCCGGGCCTGAGTTTTTGTCATTTATTTCCCTTGGCCACACTGAGGGAGTTTGAGGTATTTGGTGAGAATGTGCTGAGAAATAGAAGAGAAAATCTAGGAAGAACAGAGATAATACAAAAGGACAGCATGAAGAGAAGCACAGAGCGTGGCTGCATCACTTCTTAAAGCCAAATTGAACTTCCAGGTGGCTTTCCTAAACAAGAATCAACCCCCGAATGCAGGTCTGGGGTCAGCAGGGGTCCTGAAGACCCTCTCAGGACCAGAGCCAGTGTCCCCTCCTCTCTTCTGCTTGGTGACCATCACCCAGACCACAGCAGGGAAGCTTTTAAGAGATTTTTTTAGCTCCTGAGGAGTCAATCCCATGGGATCCAAACCCAGGGCTCGAGGCAAACCCCACCACTGAACCTAAAGGGAAGGGAGGGGGAAGGATATGAAAGAGCTGCTGGTGGATTTGATGTTTCCTTTAATCCTCCGTGTTTGGCACAGATTGCTGCAGCTAAACAAGGTACTTTTCCAGACACAACATCTTCCACTTCTTTCCCCGCTGGCTGTTCTGCTAAAGATGTAGAATAGTAAATGAATTTACACTCCTGGAGAGCTGAGAGTACTTTTAAACAAACTTTTAAACTGAGTACTTCATTTAAAAGCAGGCACAGATGTATGATTGCTTTCTATTATATATTTCCATGCATATTCTTCCCTGGGTTGTTTTCTGGTTTGCTTTCACTGAGTGTTTTTATCGCTGTCCTTCTGCCAGAACACTTTTGGGAGCTGTTACCTGAAGATCTGCTCTGTGAGAAGGGAGCAGCAGCTCTGTAAAGGAGCCTTGCACCTGCGCTCGCCTTAAAAGGGTTTTTGCTGTTGTTTGGAGTTCATGTGTTTGGGGTTTTGAAGCGTTGCTGTGCTTTTCGAAAGCCTTCTCAGCCGACAGATGGAATGATTCTCCTCTAAGTGCTGATCCGCCGCCTGTCAGCGCTCAGGTGAAAAGAGCCCAAATTGCCGCTCCGAGCTCTGCCAGCTCCGAGGTGTCAGGGTTTGAGAGATTTTGGAATTTTGGAAACGCAGTGAGCGCTGAGCGCAACACGAGAACCGCGGCCTGAGCAGCCCCGTTAGCGCTGCCACCCCGTCCGGGGCAGTGACAAAGCCCCACTCCTGCTTTGTCACCCTCGCAGGTGCCACCCTGGCCCCCAGGTCACCCACCCGTGTCCCTGGGCAGGGATGGAGCTGGGATTGGGATGGAGCATGGCTAGATGGCAGCAGAGCCCCAGCTGCAGCATCCTCTTGGGGACATCGCTCCCGCGGGATGCAGGACAGCTGCTGCAGGGAGAAATGGCAGGAAAAGGGAGCTGAAACTGAAATTTGATACTTTTGGGAAGGCAAAATACGGGGAAAGGAATAGCTTGATGTGAACTAGTCGAGTTTGGTGTAAATTCCCAGCTCTCGCCAGGTTATTGATGACAGCGAGGTGAAGAAGTTGTGTGGCAGCAAAGGAAGAAAAACCAGTGGAAAGTCTGTTTATATCAGAAATTATGTTTTATCTGTACTTCTGTAAGATGAACCGCATTTAAAATTTTCATGGAAAAGGACATTAATGGACTATATCCCTGTACTGACAGCCACAGATAGGCAAAGTACAACCAAATTGTTACAGTTTAATTCCAGGTGGGATTAAATCCCAGGCCCAGAATTGGAAGGATGGAGTTTAACAGGGAATGCAAAGCAAAACGAGGAATCCATTCCCCACTTCCCGTGGGCAGGGAATTGCTCAGCTATGGGCAGGAAAGCTCCCTCCTGTGTGACAGTGATTGGGGAGACAAAAATCCTCCCTGCCCTTCCTGCTCCGTGCCCAGCCTTATCCCCTGAGCCTGATGTCAGTCTGGGCTATCCCTGGGGTCACTTGGGGTCAGTTGGGGTCAGCTGTGTCCCCTCCCGAGCCCCTGTGCTCCCCCAGCCTCACTGCTGGGGTGGGCGAGGAGCCCAAAAGGCTCCGGCTCTGTGTGAGCTCTGCTCAGCGAAAACCAAACATTCCCTGTGCTTCCCACACTGTGCAAAACTGATTTTTCCAGCTCAAACCCAAACCGCAGCCCTGCACAAGCCTCCGTGAGGAAAATTAAGTCTTCCAGCTGATGCCTTAATAATTTCTGTTTTTTTTACTCTTCATGTATCTGTAACTTGGTGGAGTTCTGTGCTTCTTACCAAGGGCTAAAAACCTCTGTTTGCAGCACCTTCAGCCAAACAAAGTTCTCTGAATACAAATTCAAGGACATATTCCTTGCCCTAGAGCCTGAAAATATGTGAACAACTGTGGTATGGGGGGATCGGGGCTGGGGTGGTTAACATCATCACCTAAGGGGCGATTGGAGAATTAGGGGCCAAGATGCCAATGGGACAGAATGTAGAAAAGGTGAAGGGTTCGTGACCCGTGTCCATTTTGGGTGTAGTCTCCGCGGGGGATTTTGCTTGCCCAAATGTGCCTTGAAGGTCTTGAGTAAATTTGTCCACTTTTCATACTCCTAAGTTGTCTTGGCCTCTGTTCCAGGTAGGCTGATTTAGGCACCACAGCCAAACCCAGAGCATGAACTGAGCTGGGATGGTCTGCACGGGAAGCACCTGCATCCCTTCCCACCCCACAGCTCCCAGCAGAACTGGGGCTCCTGGCATTACACAAGGGACAGCGAGCAAATGCAAGAGACCTGAGGATCTTTAATGAGGCATAATCTGTTCAGCAGGGAAAATGAACCAAGCAGATCTAAAATTTCACCTTTAATCCTCTGTGGAACCGGGTTAGCCCAGCAAATTAATTCTTGTTTGCTCCTATGGAGAATAAATCACTTGGGAAAGATCTGTGTGAATTAAAAGCTAAAAGAGGGCGTTGCACGCAGTGGTATAAGGACTTCACTGAATTTTGTTATGCAGCAGCATCTGACAAGAAAAAAAAAGAAAGAAAAAATTTGCTCAAATTCCCAAAATTCGAAAAGTACTCACTAAATATCTGGGAAATTAAAGCAGATTATATTCTGAGTGTGAAACTAAGTACTCTGCTGTCAACTGCACGCAGATCACAGAGGTCCCAAGACGTGATTCAGACTTGTGGTGGTGGCACAAGTTTTAATAAAGGGCTGAAGAACACTGCTTAAGAACAGAATTGATTTTTAAGACGTGGATTAAGCACATTATTTTTATGATCCCATTCACATGCAAGTTGCAGTTGTGTTAATGAAGGCATGGAAGTGCAAGAATAAAAGAGAGGTGTGATTTGCAGGGAGAAATATCTTTTATTAGATCAAATGGGTAAGATTTCAACCACAATAGCTCCTCTTTAAATACAGAGTTCTTGCTGGTTCTTCTTAAATATTTCAGTGTAGTGTGTTAACAGAGCCAGCTGTTTATCTGTGCATAACCTCAAATTTTCCTGTTGCATCTCTCCCCTGCTCTGTGCCAGCCATGTCTGTGACACACAAATTCACTGGTGGTTAAAGACCAGAGAGTTTCCTCATAAACAAACTTCTTTATCCATGAGTATTCACCCATGTGCCACTGCTTTTGTGGGAAACACCATCTGAAAAGACCTTCACTCTTCTTTAGACACCGTGTGCGTTGAGATGCATTTTTAGATGCTGGTGCTGAAATATTTAAACAAAAAATGTGAAGAGAGACACTGGTAAATAAGCACAGAAAAAAGGACAGTTTTCTGGTCAACCAAACCAGAAAAACCACCCATCTCTGAGCTCTCTCAGATCTCAGGTTCTTTTAGGATTATATTTCTGACGAGTGGAAGCAACAGCATTTATGCAATTGGGGAATCTCATAATGCAACCAGCTGGGAAATCTGTGAGGCTTCTGCTGATTTCATCCACAGCTACCAAACCCAAGAGAGGATAAAAGACAAGGAGTGTCAGGAACAGCCTGGGATTTAGCCACTCTCAGTACAGGACTGAGCCCTGGAGGCTCTGGGCTCGTTACTGACGCCCTGACAAAAAACTGCTTTGCTATTTTAAACAACACCATTTTTTGCCAAGGGTTTAATCCATTAGACTCTGATTTTCTCCTTATGGAGCTTTGAGTGCTTAGAGTTTTGTTAAAGATAAGGCCAGTAAAGATAACGTTTAAAGTTAGTTTTTGAATACATGAAAAATTGTAGGAATTCCTTACTGGGCATTCTTATTGGGTACAGCATTTATATGTCTCTGAAATTAATCGAATTGAGCTATTTTAATCAAAGATTAGGAACAGATGGTGTCAAACAAGCACAGGGAGCCAAATCTTGTCTTAGGTGAGGAAACTGAGGTTTAGCTCAGTGCTCTTAAGCCAAGTCAATGGGGATGCATTTGACAACGTTTTCAAACAACACTTCAAGCTCCAATTTAATCCTAATAAAGTCCCTGGGATCAAAAGTGGTGAAGGAGAGTTTAAATATTTAGAGCAGACCTTGCTACTTTGAGAACAACTGCCCATTCATTTAAAATCGATATAAAAACAGTGGGGCCAGTGGTAATTTCATTTGCTTTGGATTAACCCTGGAATAACTCCACAGAAGTCAATGGAGTGATACTGATATTAAAAAAGGGAAAGAGATGAGGATCACATTGAGCTGTGTTCTGCTGGAGATCCTCTGCTGCCCTTCCATCTGTAACCAGGATAATCTGTGTTTCTTGTGAAGGAATTTTCAATGTTTTTTGTGCAGGTAAGTGTGAACATAATAATCAACATTAAAAACCACTAATCTTGCAGACTGGGGTAGTTTTAAGCCATTTATGAGGGAAATAGAACTTTCTCCTTAGAAGAATTTTGGGAATTTAGGCAACTTTTTTCTAGTGTAAAAGTTTGTGATTAAAAAAAAGTAAAATATTATTATTTTGCCTTCATCCCTATAGCTTCACACAATAATTGCCCTTCCAAAGCAATCTTTGATCAGTCAAACCACACAAACAAGCACCAGCCTCTGAATTGTGCTCCTTGTCTCCCTGTCCATGCCTCCATCCAGAGGCTGACAAAAGGCTGACACCCCAGAGCAGCTGCATTTTTGTCAGAGCTGGATGATCATTTGTCCAGAGCTGATGGCAGGAAGGGAATGATTTGTTAAAGTGAGATAAACCCCCCTGGAGCGCTCACCAAACGGAATTTGTGCTTGTTTAAAATCTTCAGGACGAGGTGAATTTATCTGAGGAGCAAAAACCGATTTGCCAATTTGCCTCAAGATTTACCAGCAGCACAATCAGGGCAGAGGGAGAGGAGAGTGAACTCAAGCCTGGTGTGAAACAACGCCGATCAGGAGTTATCTGTGGCGGGAATAATTCACAGACTCGCAGGATTTAGGCATTAAAAATAACTGTTCTTCCTTCTCCAAGATTGTTCCTCTCCAAGACTGTTCTGCATTCCTCCTTCATCCCCTCAGAGACTCAGAGCTCAGCCAGGTGACCCTGCCATGCCATCCCAGGAAAGCTGGGAGGATAAAACCTCAGTGCTTGGAAGTGCTGCCCTGCAGAGGATAAAGCCAAAGCCAGCAGCCTGAAGGTCAGGAGAAATTGCTTTGGTGTTTAGTGTGATATTACTGAGGTGTTTTATGATTATTTTATGATTATTACATTTTCTCCAGAGCTAGAAAATGTAAAGGAAAAAAAAACCTCTGGCAAATTCATATTCCAGAGCAATTTTTTTCTCTATATAAAAAGTTGGAATACCACTTTGCACAGCACATAAATATTTACTTGGTTCTAGAGCCAGGCCTTGATTGGAATGCACAGAATCCCCTAACACAAGCAAAGAATTTACTCTCTGTGTAGTTCAATGGCAACCAAAACAATCTTTGAGATATCCTCAGATGCAGAAAAATACATTTTAAATGCAGCCACAAAATGACTGTAATGAGCAGCAGGACTGGAGGCTTCAAAATTGTGCTGCTCAGCCTCATTTCCTTTTCTCAGCACACACAGAGAATTTATAATTCCTACAGTAACCATCTGAGAAAAAGATTTCATTTTAGAAGCTGCTTTTTATCACTGGCATTTTAATGTATAAATAACTGATATTAAGGAAGAAAGTTTGTGAAGTTGGATTCTGCTATCAAAATACATCCAGATTGATGAGCACTCTCATGACAAAAATTCTGTAGAGGTCCCACCTTTCGTAGTGATTTCTTCTGGAATTTTTGAGAAGTGTCATTCTGATCACACAGTTCCAGATTTCCCTTTTGCATGTATTTAAAGCAAATATTTGAAAACATGACTTTTCTAAGCAAATCAATTGCAGCTCTGTCCAGTCTATTAAAACCCCTTCGAGTGTAACCTCTCTTTTTTTCTTAAACTGATACACAACCAGAGGAAACAACAATTTGGAAGCCACTGAACCATAAAGTTTATGTTCCGAGCAAACATTCTGCTGCGAGGGAAATGTGTGTGTCAGAGGTCAGCTTCTCCAGAAACAATTTGCCCATTTCCTTCTTTCTGTCCAAAAGGGGAACAGCATTTATGGCATTAACCAGGCCAAGCTGCAAATGGAGCAGGAGGAATTACTCGGATTGCAAATCACGGGGCTGTTAATGCCACTCTCTGTCTGGCTCAGTCCTGTGGTTATGGATCCCTGAGGATCCCACTGCCTCAGGGTCAGATTCAACACTGTTTTTTATTTTTCCACTGCGTGAGAGGGTGGAAAAGTTTCCAGCTGGAAGAGGAAGGCCCACCTCAATGCGGAGAAAACTCAAGAAGAATTTTGTCTTGGTCACGTCATTGCGAAGGTCAGAAAAACGCTAAAAATAAATGAGTTGTGCCTTGGTGATTGCACTGAGCCCGACAGACACATCCGTGTTCGCTCCATCTGAGGCTCCAGCTTGTGATTTATCAGCACAAACAAAATGGTCCCAACAGCCTTTTATTCCTGACTGCAGATTGTGCAGCCCAGCTCTGTGAATGCGCTGATGAACGGCACAGTCTCTGGAAAATTCATTTATGGATTCCCTGCCCTTGCTGGCAAGGAGCTGATTTCCCATCCCCTGCGAGCTGCCCAGATGTTGAGTCCAGCTGCACAGTGCCCAGTCTGGAACGAGGCCACCATCAGCCTTCGGATCATTTCCCTGGGACAGCCATCTGCCCTCTGCTCTCCTTCTCCTGCTCTTGGTCTCCACAGCTTCCCCGAAGCCTTCCCTCAGCCTGGTGTTATTTTCAGCCGTGACTCGAAGGAGGATGCAAGGGAATTTCATCTGCTCTCAAGAACTGGTCAGGCAGGATCTGTTTTCCCTGATGTAACTCCAGAAAAGCCACAGGGGTGTCTTCCCAAAGAGCCACACGCACATCTGTGCTTTCTGTCCTGCTTTTGCTCCTTCCGTGCCTCGGATCTGCTCACACCCAAACCCACAGAGACACAAAATGTGAATCTGCACAATTTTGTCTCCACAGAACTCAACAGCTCCAAAAAGGACACCCCAGCACTGCCCATTGGTTAACAAAATTCCACTCAGGTGAGTTATGGAGGCTGGAATCACCCTGATTTTGTCTCTCAAATCACACTCCTGGGGAGCCCCCTCTTGCCAGGATTTATTTCATCCTCATCTAAAACAGCCTCAATGAGCTTCCAGTTCGAATTCCAGGGAATAAACTGTAAAGTCCAGCCAGCTCCCAAAGGGTAACGAAATGCCTGAGAGTTGAGAAATTATTTAGCAAGGGAGATTTTGGCAATACCTGAAATATAGTTTCTTGTTTGTGTTGCACTGCAGCTCCTGTATTTCAATAAGTAATCTGTCTGCCTGTGAGGGCGGCAAGGAACATTCACATAAATATATATGTAAAAATAAATCTGGGAAATAAAACTCACATAAAAATCTCACATTAAAAACTCACATAAAAAACTCACATAAAAGATGCCCAAAGTGTTCACACTTTCTGCTATTTTGAAAGATCTTTATTGTGTTCATCATTTTTACTGTGGTCTGTGGAACTGAAGATAAACTGAGTATTTTTTTATTTTAGAAAGCAGGAGAAAAGTGAGGTGGCTGCTCAAATTCCAGAGCAGGACTCTGGGATGGTGATGAGGGAACTGAGCTTCACACCAACCTGAATTCTGCAAGGAGCTGTCTGTAAGTTTGCAGTGGGACCTGTGCAGCAAGAAAATCTGATCCTATCACCAGCAATGGGATTTTACCTCCAACTTCAGAGAAAAAAGCAGTCACAGGAGGGTTTGCACAGGTCAGGGGCCTTCAGGAAAACTCCTTTTTGTCTGACCCATCAGCAAAGCCTTGACTTAGGAAGTTTCTTTTTAAATCAGAGCCATAACAATTATCAGCAGGTACAGAAACAAATTTTATTAAGGGCTCATAAAATAAAATATTTAAAGTAAAGCAGAAAAGCCATAAAATACTCAAATAAAAGCTTAAAAATCTCACTAGCAAAAGTTGCAGCTTCTGCCTTCTGCGTAATTCTTGGTTCCTTTTCCACCTCCCGCCCATGTGCCTAATCCTTGCAAACTGTCATCAGCCTTTGGCCACAGCTCAGGCTTTTAATGCCACTGTTGACAACGCCTCGCCCATATTGATTGTTGCTTTTAATTAGCATGGAGTGCACGGGGAGGACTGAAATTAGTTTGTTGGGTTTCATTACACTCCCGGCATTGTGTGATCCGAGTGTCGATAAATTACCATTCCTTTTATTAAACAACAACACCAACAACTCTCTTTATTACCCAAATTACAAAAGGCTGCATCACTTGGTTGCACCAGAGAACTTGCACGTTAATAAAGGGATGGAGCAGCGATCTCTCAGCAAGGCTGAATAGGAAAATGTTAATCATCCCATAAAACTTTGCTCTTGGCATATTTTGTTTCAGTCTTAGAATGAGCTATTCACATTTGCCCTTCTCTGCGACAGAAGCTTAAAGAACTGATAATGCCATGTGGCAGAGCAATCCGTTGGTAAATAGTTTATTAAAATCGTGTAGGGATACACTAATTAAAAGTAACACAGAATCACTGTCGTTAACTGCCTCGGGCAGATGAATTTGGAACAAAACCACTCGCCAGGCACTGTGTTTTGTGGATGTTTTCCTGCTGAAGGGGAGCCCAGGTTCAGCTTCTGGCACCCACAAAGGTCCCATCATCAGCTCTGGCACTGCAGCGTGAGCTGAAAATCAGCTGGAAAATGCCAGCCAGGAATTCCTTCTCCAAGGGCTCCTTGCTCCCAATAAAATCCGGGTGGGCTCTGGGGGAGCCAGACTCTCTTGGAGGAGTGGGATCCCCACGGAGAGCTGGGGCTGCCCCGCAGGGATGGGGCACAGGCTCTGCCTGACACAAGGGAGGCAGAACAGGGGCAGGGACCACGAAAAGAGAATAAGGAAGCACAAGCAAATCCCAAAGAAAGAGCTCAGAACTTCCAGCAGGACCCTCCTTACACGTGTACTGATGTGTATTTTAACTTATTCTTCTTATTTTAACTTATTTTAACTTAATTCTATATTTTAACTTATTCCTTTTTGCTGTGAATGAACAATATTGGGTTTTTTTCAGGGTACTGCAGAGCCAGTTATGCTCAATTTAAATCAGGACACTGCCTTTGAATCCTGCCAGTGAAACAATCCTGCAGACATCACTTCTGGGTTCCTGACCACAAAAAACACCCTGGCCCCACAAAATCTGCAGCCATAAATATCTTCTGGGGGTCAGTGTCCATGACTGCCCTGTTTCCCAAGATCCAGAGTACAATGGTGCCATTTCATAGATCAACAAACCTCTTTGCTAGCTAAATAAATAGTATCCCATATAATTCTCTTCCTTATTAGCTCCATTTTTATTTAGAAGATGGTTCAAGGGTCAATATACTTCTCAAAATTAAATGTGCATGTTATTTGCTGCTAACAAACCAAAGGTCAAATAACATTCACATATTTATATTACCCTGGGAAACATCTCTATTTTGAGTATCAGTATCGAAATATTATACTTCTAAATGAGTTTACATATTCCCTTTCTTCAGAGAACTGGCTTGAATTAATTGTGTTCCATGTAAGCAACTTTTTAAAAATTATTTATAAACAAGGTAGAAGAGAAATGGAATTAACCATCTCATTGAGAGAGGAATTGTCCTTTAAGAAACCAAAAATGACACAATAGACTCATAATGCCTGTTATAAATGAGTTTCCATTTTCTCACTAACATATGATTAATCAACATAATTGCAAGTCATCCTGTGAGTAATGCAGAAATTTAATTTGTATAGGCTTGGTGATGAAGTCAGTGAAATGAGCCTTTCACCTTTATTCACAGCCTTCGCTTCAGACATGGGGTTCAATGGGATTGTCTCATCCTGTCCTCTCTTGGGGCACATCGAAACAGCCCCAAACAAATCTGGGAAAGTTCCTGGTTCCTGCTCAGGACAAGAACTTGGAGATGTGCAGGGGGAGCTGTGCTTGGGGAGACATAAAATACCAGGGGAGGCTGTGGCTGGAATTTGTTTGCTGCTCTAAAATGTACAAGTCCAAAATAAACACTGGTTTAGAGTAAAAAAATAATTCGAAAAAGAATATAGAAATTTTTTGTTTTGTTTTGTTTTGTTTTTCAAAACCATCACCAAGTAGAACATGCAGGAATCAATCTGTCTGGGGGCGTGACCTTGGAGTGGGGAACATCCTAAACATCCTTGCACACCCTAAACATCGCCAGTGAGAAGCAGAATTATTAAAAAAACACACTCAGGGTATCACAAATGTTGTTATAGACATGCAGGAATTGCAAGGCATTTCCTGTAGTTTTACCAAAATTTTGAATCCATGTGGAAGGCAGAACCACACTCCCAACTCCACTTGGAAATGTAATATTCAAAAAGACACCCTGGAAAGAGTCTGTTCTGCTTCAGACACTGCACAAATTGTGGGTTACATATAAATGTTACAGACAGGAGGCACATGTTTATTCTATAAATATCAATACCCAAACATTAATGCAGAAATGTATCCCTCGTGTGCAGCTGTGGCTTTCAGAAATGAACATTTATTAGTGCAGAGTGAATATCAGTGAATAGTGAATTAATCTCCAAAAGCTGCCGGGATGAACCTTTCTCCCAGCCTGCTGTGATATATTTAAAAGCTGACTGAATTCATCCTGGTGAGTGCTGATTTTCTTAGGATTCCAGGCTGCTTGGGCAGGAGCAGGGCCTGGGAGGTCACAGCATCTCCTGAGCTGAAATCCAACTCAGCCCTGCACACGACAAAAGAACGCTGAAGTTTCTTTATCATTTCCCTTTCTGAGGAAAATCTGTTTGGGGTAACACTGAGGGAAAGACAGCAGAAAAAAAAACCTCCCAAAGCAGAAATATTTCAGGGGAAAAAAATTTCTTGAACAACATCACACAAGTTCCTACATTTGTAGGAATATTCTTCAAGCCCTCCAACCATCTCAGGTGGGGAATGTTTTCCAAGCTCCATTTGGAGCAGGGAGTGCAGGCGCATACCCAGCTTGGGCAGGGAACTCAAAAAGTGATCCCAAAACCAGAACAAGTCCCACAGTGTCACCCTTAGAAAATAAGATCTCTCTTCTCATCATAAAACTTTATTAAATTTAGTGCATGTCAGGTGCAGATTTGTAAGAAGATAACTGGCTCCCTGCAGATTGAGATAAATTCAACTAAGAGAAAAAAATTAATTTTTTCAGGTCCAGGCATAAAATCTGATAAAAGTTCAGGCTTTACAGATTTGGAATTAATTGAGAAAAGCCCAGTAGAACAACCGTGCTGTTCACATCCAAAAGAAGAAAGTTAACTACTGAAATACACTCAGCAACATTAAAGCACTACCAGATCTGCTGTAATTAATCTTTCTTGTCATTTAACAAGGAAAACAAAGCTATATTAAAATAAGTTTCATCAAAGTTCACGAATTGAAATGTTGTGCATTCTAAGCAGCCTGTGGTTGGAGATCTTTCTGTAATAAATAACAAGGAATGTGCTTGCACTTCTGCTGTTTGGGCCAGCATAATTGCCGTAAAAATAATTACCAGTAATTTTCCTCTTGCATTAGATCAGTTGATGAAGAGGAATAACAAAAAGCTTTTCTTCCCTTTGTAGTTCAACACACGCAAAACAATGGCATTGAAATTCAAATCAAACAGGCACATACAGCCTCGCTGGGAGGATCAGCTGCTAATACATGGCTTTTCTTTTTTATGGCTGCAGTAATTGTTTATGGTAGATTGAAGTCCAGTGGGACTGGGGAGGTACATAAATGTTTATTTCTGGCTCCTGTCTGCATTTTAATTTTATAGGGATTTTGGAGCAGGCGGAGCAGAGAGGATTTTTTGTCCTGTTGGCTCCTTCCGAGGGGTCCTGGTGGAAAACAGAGCCATGCTGCTGCTGGACGACACCCAGCTGTTCTCCAGAGGAAAAAACCTTCCACATTTCACTCCAGACCCACTGGCTGTTGTGTTCTTGGGCCATCTGCACGGAAAATTAGCAAGGGAAATAATAAACCCCCAGTGCAGACACTCCTCTTGCAGGGAGTTGGAGGGGAAAGAGTTTAGAGAATTACCTGAATTCCAAAAGCTACACATTTCCCAAGCTGGGATATTGTGAAAAACCTAACAACTCTTTGGAATGAGCCTTCCATGGTCCCCATGACCCTTCTTGCTCCTGCTCGGGGTCAGGAGCGCTCAGAGCACCCACCTGCCCAGGGAGCTGCTGGGCAGGGAAATCCTGGTTTGGGGTCGGATCGCAAAAATCCACGATTCTTGAAAGGGAAACTCTTCTTCAGAAAGCATTTTGGTACACAAAAGCGTCAGATTGGCACGTCAGGATCGCAGGATTGTCTTTGAATAGCTCAGAGCAGCCATGGGGAGCAGTCAGGCTCTTCTGACGGGAAGTGAGTCGGAGAATTTGCAGTGATTTCTGCAAACACCACACTTTGAGGGTTCAGGTTCCAGCTTCTCACAGCTGCGAAGGAGTGAGGTGAATACAGTTTCAAGAAGTTTTCCAAGGAGCACATCCACCTGGAAGCTGCAAAAGGGAGACCTTTCTTACTCCATTTTATTTGTGTGGGCAGCAGGAGCAGGGAAATCACTGAGCATTCCCTGCTGGAAGTTGTGCCAGTGCAGCCCTTGATCTCCCCTGACCTGCCTTTAGCCATGTCAGCAATTCTGAACTTACTGGGGACACACAGTTTTCAGATTTGCTTGGGATCCCCAAAATTTAGAAGGTCGCTCTGTTGGGCAAGCACCGAGGGCAAAGAAAAGGCAGCTTTGGATGCTGGAATTTCCAATCTAAATCACAGATTTTTGCACAGCAATTGCTTCAATTGTCTCTTCAAATTGCAGCAACTTTTAGAAAAGCTGTAATTGCTGGGAGCAGGCTGTGGCACTGCCTGGGCACCTGAGTGGGAAGAGTTTCCCTGTGCAGAGGGAAATATCAGCTTTAGGAAAGTTGCTGATGGTTCAAAAGCTCTCCTTGTCAGATCTGCAGCCAGCAGTGCATCTAAGCCATTTTGCTCCAGGCAAAGGACAGATTTTTATAGAAATGTTCTTCCTCATCCAAAATACGGAGAGGGAAAAACCCCCAGCCAATCCCAAAACGGATGGGAAAGTACAAATATTGGATAAGGAGGAGTCACAGGGACAGAAAAAGCCAAAACAATTTCTCCCATTTCTATCACGTGGATAACATCCACAGGGAACAAAGGAAGTAAAACAAAAGGAATGAAAATTCATTTCAAGTCATAGCCTAGAAAGAAAAAACAGATATATTATATCACATGTGAGTCATGGAAGCCGTGATGATAGACATGAAAAATATATAAAATCTTGAATCTCACATTAAATACAGAAGAAGCTTTCAGAAATGTACCTTAAATTTATTTAATTGGCCTCCAACCTGCAATTGGGTTTACCAAGGATATGGTTCATGTTTATTTAGAAACGTAGGACTGAAAGACAAGAGTAGAGATTTTCCTGTGGATTATTTTCTCCCCAAGTTATTTAGGACCCAGACTTTAAGTGAGCACTGAGGTTCACTTTGGGTTTCTTTTTTTTTTCCCTTTCTTTTTTTCTTTTTTTAAACAATTAAAAAAAAAAAAATTAATTTTTTTTCATTTTTATGTTTTCAAAGAAGGGAAAATGAGCCAGGGAGCAGACTTGCAAACACTGCCTGTTTTTCCCAATCCCACTGTTACCTGCAGATTAGAGTTGGTCACTCGGATTTGACTTACAGCTGCAATTATGGCACTAACCAGCCTGGATTGCATTTTTAAAATGCTGCCAGCACAGAAAAACAAGCCCAGTGAAGATCCAACCCCAAATCTGGCTCTTCCCCTTAGATTCTTGCTCTGTTTTTACACATAATTTCAGCTGCATTCCTCATTAACCACTTGCCCATAAAGGGCTGGAGGTAGGAAAGGCTGGGTTGGTTTGCACCAGAGGGCTGCAGAGTCCCAGCTGGCACAGAAAAAAAGGAAATTATGCCTGTGCACACCTAAGATTAACAAGAAACTAAATCTCCTTTAAATACCTTCAGCCTTTGAGGAGCAGCAGGTCAAAATCTCCTCTCAGCAAGCAGCTCTGTCATTACTGGAAACCACACACTGTCCTAACGCTAATCCCTGCGAATTTGGGAATTATTCAGACTGTTACACTTTCCAAACAGTTCCATGTGGAAGTGGAGCTAACAAAGTCACACTCTGCATGCAGAAACTTCCATGTGCTCTTGCGTGTGTTTTTCATGAAACCTTTGCGGCCCTCGGCTAATATTAAACCAATTTTGACAAGAATTTGGAATTCTGGGGTTTTTTCCTGGTTTCAGTTTTAAAGAGTGTCCAAGAATAAGATGACACAGAGGTACAGGATAAAGGACAAGGGAGAGGTGACAGAAATGTCTTTAGCATGGGAAATGTCAGTCAAAACTCAGAGTGCAACAAACTCCATCTCGTGCACCCTGGAGATGCAGCACCAGCGCCTGGGAAGCTCCTCTGGAAGCAGCACCATTTTCCTGGGAAAGTTCTCCCTCCGCTGCCCTTCCAGTTCTCCCAAAGCTCTTGAGAGCAAAAAGAGACACCTGAGCTCATGGCCCAGGCTGTGGATTTTGGGGTGTCACCAGAAGCTCCCCTTGGCCCCCTGGTCCCTGTGGCCAGGCCTGCAGCCCTCAGAGTTCACTTTATTTTGGTTTTGATCCCTCTCCCTGGGTTAAAAGCTTCAGCTGAGCCTGCAGCCCTCAGACCTCACTTTATTTTGGTTTTAATCCCTTTCCCTGGGTTAAAAGCTTCAGTGAAGGAGCACAACCAGCACCACTCCAGAGCTCCGGGAGGAAAAGCGGAGACAGAGACAGTCAGTGCTGATTGTCACAATTAGCATTGTCACAATTAACCCATTTAACCCATTCCGAACATTCTCATATTTCTCAATATATGGGAAAAGACCATTCCCAATCTGTTCAAGGAATCTAAGAGTTCTCACTGCTTCCCCAAGCTCTGCACAGCCAGAATTGCTGTGGACAGCAAAGACAAGAGGCATTAATAACAATTACTGCTCAATTAGCTGCTGTCAAATCTGGCCACCAGGGTGTTTGCTGCTGGAGATAAATGCAGGCATTTCTTCTGTTCTACCGTGTATTTGAACTGTTAACTTGACATTTACATTCATTTGTACCTCCATTTATCATTTATTCATGTCTCTTCTTTTTTTCTTTTTTTTTTTTTTTTTTTTTTTTTTTTTTGGACAGGCAGTCATGCAGGAATTGCTTTTATTCAACGTGAAATTTTGCCTGGTTCTGAAGAGCCAGGAGGCTCCCAGATAGACTGTGGATAATTCAGCAAGAAACTCCAAAGAAACCCTTGGTCATTAAAGGTTTAGCTGCAGAAGGGTGTTTTCAAAGCAGCCTATTCATTAATATCTCCTCTTTTGTGTGAGTAACACTGCAAAGCCCTTAATGTTTAATTTCTTTACATCTAAGGGGTGTTACTCACGGTGACAAAAGCTTCATTTTCACCGAGGCCCTGAGCTAGGCGAGATGTGGTCAGACTTAAGTAGAGCAAATCACCACCTTGCAAAATGAAGAAAGCTGATAGGAAATGGGGAGAAAGTAATAGGCAGGATTTAAAAATGAATATGGATGCTGTTTTTAATGCTGTGGTGGCCATGGTTTTATCTGAGCAGCTTCCAGGAGTCCAGAAAGGAACACAACTTCATGGAACTGTTCTGTGTCCTCTCCCCCTGAGGAGCATCAAGGGTTTGGTTTGACTTTTTAAAAGATGTTTGTTTTCTCTGAGTTAATGTCTGCAAAACTAAATCAGAGCTGTCTCCTGCCCTCAGAGCAAGAACTGCCAAGATCTGTCATGTCCCAATGCATTATGCCTTGTGAAAATCTCTCTTTGACACAAAAATAAAGGTGTTTTTATGTGAAAGTAGTGTTTTCCCAGTCTGGGATTTTTTGAACAAGGCAATATTTTGAAGAGGAAGCTCAAGTTATTGTGTAGAATCCACCTGCAGATATTCCTGATAACCTCACAGGTTCAGCCTTAGGTGGAGTTGCTACAAAACTTTCCCCTGAGAAAAGATTCCTGCCTTGGCCAAGTGCAAATTGTGGAAAAGCTGAGGAACAGCAGCAAAGCCTTCAGCTGAGAGGATCAGAGTTTCATCAGGATGTTTGGAAATTGAAGATATTTTGCTGTCTTTAAAAATGGTTAAAACACGAGACAACAGGAACCAAAATCTGTTTCCAACATTCTTTTTTCCCCCTGTGAGTGTGACCTGCTGCAAGAGCCCCTGGAAATTCTCCCAGTCTGTATCCAAAGGAGGATTTGGAATTAAAATAGTCCTTCCAGTTGTACTAAAATAAACAAAGGCAAGGACAAGCAGTCAGAGGAATGAAATCTCAATTATCTGCTACCCCTAAATACTTCCTGCTAGAACAATTTGTAAGTTGACAAACTTAATTAACTTCTTTACCAATATCTTCCAGATGTTCAGATTTTTGTTAGCCTACTTCAGCCAGATGTTTTCCATATTTAATCATATGATCTGTGGCAAATATTCAGTCACCAGCAGACCAGTAGGCTCTGAAAATTAAGCTCATCTAAGCAGGTAATGTACAAATAATTCCAGAAAATGTAATTATGAACTGTGACAGAGTCAGACGTGGGACTATGGAAACAACTTGGTAGCTGATCACTAAAAGAAGTGAAGACTTAAATGGTGTCAGTGGCAAAAGCTCCCAGATGTTAATGTTGGCAGCTTTATAAAAAAAGTCACAGGCTTTACAATCTTTGGAAAGCAATAAAATATTTCGAGACACTCAACACTTGAGGCAACAAATAAATAAAATAAATAAAATCTTCTCCCCGTGGTAGTTGATGATGGGAGAAAGATTTGACAGTGGGGGGCGGGGAGAGAATGTAAGTGTCATTTTCTTCTTTTGATAAATACAATAGATCCAAAAGGGCAGTTTCTCATATTATTTTTTCATCTTTAAGACACCAGAAGTAGAAGAGGTGTTAAACAACTCATGACAATTTCCAAGTAACAACAAAAAGGTGTCAGCAGCTGCAGAAATAATTGCTGGCATGAGTTCCAACTTCATTCCGGTAAATGTCTCGCTAATTAACATTTTAATCAATGTCAGGTAAAGATTAATCCACCGTTAGTTGCATTGCGGACAAAAACCAAAAAGTAAAAAACCAAAAAGTGAAAAACCAACAAAGTTGTGCTGTCTCTATTTTGAAGTCACACGCAAGCCTTGGACAGCACAGGGAGAAATCCCAAAATAAAAGGAGCAAAATTGGAAATGTCCAGGTATCAAAAGGAATTTAAAGGGATTTTTCCTCATCCTCTGAACTTCATTGTGAGCATCTTTGAATTCTCGTTCCCCTGCTATCTTTCCCAGCTCATTTTTCAAGCACAGAGCCCACACTTGTGCTGGTCTAGGTGCATCAGACACTGAGGCACATCAAACGTATTCAGAGTGAGGCCTTAAGAATTTCTAGCTTCTATTTTTCATGTATCTGTAACTTTGGTGTAGTTCTGGGCTTCATATAAAATGCTAAAACCTCTGTTCCCAGCACCTTTAGCCAAAACGATTTCCTCTGAGTAGAAATCCAAGGACACTTGGCTGCCTCAGAGCCCCAAAATATGGAACCAACAGTGAATTGGGGGAGCAAGCTTGGGGTGGTTGCCATCATCACCTGAAGGTGTAATTGGAGAATTAAGGCCCAATATGTTAATGGACAGAACTTATAAAATGTGAAGAACTCGTGACTCACTGTCCATTTTTGGGTGTAGCCTCATGAGTGGGCTTTGTTTGCCCTGAATGCACCTAAAGGCCTTTAATAAATTTGTTAGCTTTTTATTCCCCTAACCTTGCCTGGCCTCTGTTTCAGGTAAGCCTGGATAAGGCATCAAGAGAAACAAAAATGAGCCCCTGGACCCAAATTCATAAAGACACTCAGAAAACATCACAGCCCCATGGCAGCCAGAGCCACCTGCATAAAGTGATGTTCCAGGGTCAGGCTGCTCCTGCTGGGGTCACCTCCATCCCACCCTGAGCCTGTGGATCTCTTCTTTCTCTCTGCCCCTTCTGTGCTGCCAAAGTTCCTTCGGCCCCACACAGTTCAGACAAAAATGAAAACAGGACGTCAGGTTCTCAAGCATGGACAAAGATTTTAAAAAAGATTTCTGAATTTTCAGTCTTTTTTTTTTTTAATTTCTGCGAAGTTACAGCCTTACAAAGATGATAATAAAAACATTATTGGTGCTACATTTTATCCTGGGAATTGGAAGGAGGGGAGAGAAGAATGACACAAAAGGAAAATACTTCTTTTACTTGATAAAATTGCATACAAAGAAATACAAGGAAATTAAATGTTGAGTGAGCTATTGGAAAGGTCTCAATTTTCTTTTGAAAGGGCATCATCATCTCCATCAAAATTGGTAGCAGTTCACAGAAAGTGCTAAAAAAAAATGGTGTCATCTATCACAAATAAAATGTGCCACTTGCTGAAAGCATTGTCATTTTCCAAACAAAGACTGAACCCTTCCGCCTCCTCTAGGTGAAAACAATTAGCAAACCCGGAAGGTTAATGATATGCAAATTGCCTCCATGGAAGAGTGGCTCATTTGCAATTCTTGCTCAAAACACCTTTGTTAAAGAGATCCAGAAAACAAGGTCTTCCCCTCCTGTACAATCTTTGGAGAAACAGACCTTTTCCTTGCACATTAATATTCCTCCTCCTCTCTCTGGAGCATTTCGAAGCTGCTTGCTGGGGGATTTCGTTACTATTTCAATTAAAAATGTAGTGTCCAGCCTGTTGAATATAGAATTTATCAAGGCACCTTCAGCACGATGGTCAGACCACTCTGCCCAGAGAAATCACACCCCACACCAGAGCGAGTGGTGAAGAGGTGCACAGAAAAATTTCTTTCAGAGAGTTCAGGGCCATTGAAGTGGCAGAGAGGCTCTGAAGAAAATAAAAATGTTTAAACAGAGGCCATTTGGTGGCAGCTCCAGCTGAAAAACATCTTTTAATACCATCTGCAGTGCCCGCTAAAATCTGCAATTTGTTGCAGTGTGGAAATGGAAGCCACGAATGACTCTGGAGAGCAGAGCAGAAATGCTTTTTGCTGGGCTGGAAACCTCAGCAGCTCTCCCCAGAGGGGTGGCTGAAAGGGGAGACTGATTTTTGAACTGCAGCACCCTCACCGTATCTGCTTTCATCACCATTTCTGAGTGCCCTCAGAGTCACATTTAGTTAATAAAGAACATGAACAAAGCTGCTGAATTTGTCCTCGTCTCCTTCACTTCTCCCACTCCAGGACGTGGATCTGAGTGATCACTTTTTTCCAGCGTGTGCCCAAAACAAAAGGAAAGAGAAAAGGACAGACTCCTGAACAGCGTGAAGTGTCCTGGCTTGGCTTATCTGAGTTCCTTCAATATTTTATACAATTATTTATCCATTCTGTAGCACATAAAACTTCAAAACGAGTCCTGTGGGCTCTGCCTGTGTCAGATATTCCCTATGGCTACAGGTGTGAAATAAGAAATACGGGCTCTGGTCAATATTTGAGCCAGAAATCCGATTTGGATGCGTTTGCTAGAACAGACAGCAACAGGAGTGCTCCCAGTGCAGCATCGCTGAGCCCTGCAATGAGCAGTTTGTAGGCAATTCCCAGCAGCTCCTCTCTTTGCCTCAGAAGCCTCTCCTGGGAACGTGTGATACTGGAATTGTGTGTGTGCTCTCCCTATTTCCTGCCCGGGTTGCTCTGGGTGATTCAGCTCTGCCCAGAACCGCTGCCTTGGCTTTTTATTGAGCTCTCTGCATTTTGGGGAATTTTTGAGGCACTACGGAAGTTTAAAGCCCATTTTTCCATCCTGCTGGTGCCATCTGCTGCTGAATTTGGGCTCTGACAGAGGAGGATTTCAGAGGAGGAGCTGGGGGGTCCTGCCTGCCCCTGAGCAGGGCCGAGGGAATTTCTTCTGTGCCATTTTTCACACTCACACTGAGCTGCAGCACAAATTGCTCCTCATCTCACAGCTCTCAGAGAGGGAAGCTGTCAGAATATCAGGGAATTTCTGTCCCGGCTGCCCCATGGCTCTTGCAGCATCCGCAGCTCCCAGGGAAGGGCACAATCCTTCCCACAATGGGAAAAGAGCAGCATTTTCAGCATCAACGGCGCCTATCATTGTTTGAGGAGCCAAAAAGGGCCTTTGGGGGTCTGTTCTGTGAGCCAGGAGCACAAGAGGATTAGTGGCACCAAACCAGAATGATTTCATCCTTCTGCCTCTTAAATTTGCAGCCTGTCTTTGGGGTTTTGGAAGGGGCACAGTCCAGGGAACCAGGCAGAGCTTTGCTTGTTTTATGGACAGGTTTATTTGACGTGGCTGCTTAAAATAGCAGGCAACAAGATGAGACCTCTTGGGCTGGAAGAATTTACATCTCAGACATAACTCGAAATGGCTTTGTAAGTTTTCTTCCAGGATGTAAACATTCCCTTTTGCTTTCAGTCCCCTGAGCTCTAACCATCTTTCCCTGGATAAACAGAAACTTGCCACCCTCCAAGAAATCCAATTCCTGAGAGCAAAAGATGAGCATCTGTCTGGCAGGGAGGCGCAGACAGAAAAGGATTCTTTGCTCCAGGACTTTTCTAGGCTGAGACAAGCAGGAGAACAGGCACTGCCCTAACCCAGCTGAAATTCCCAATCTGCTGCGTTTTGGATTGAGTTCAGCAATCTCCACCTTCTGCCCTCACCTCTTGGCTGTTTCTCCCACCAGCAAAGGAGCAAAGGGAGCAGAGACACCGAGGCAAATCCTTGTATTGAATACATTTAAATAATCTTGCTGTGCCCAGGGCTCTGCTGCAGACAGCCGGCAAGTGGAATAGGAAGAGCCAAAATAAATTATCCGCTGTTGACAAAGCCACCCACCACGGGCAGGTTCAGGTGAGCTAAACGATGCTGAGAACCGAGCATCAGATAGTTGAGGCCGCTGAAATTAATTTCAGAGCAGCAAAGCAGAGCAGCTTCTGCAGAAAATCGCGGATTGCTGTGCAGGTTTGCTGCTGATGCACCCTCTAGTGGCACTCAGCCTTTGCTTTTCCATTTCCGAGTGGGAGCTTTTCCCCTTCCCCACGAACCCCTCTGCCCCTGGGGATGGAGATAACACCTAAGGAACATTCCCCAGGGCTGGAGTTCACATATTCATTTTGCTGTACGGCTCTAGATGGGTTTTGCTTGAGAATAGCAACAAAACCACAAGCAGGAAAAGGCTGAAATTAAAAAAAAAATCCAAAAAAGGATTGCTTTGCTGCCCTGCGCTGTAGCTATTCCAGACCAATACTAAGGAGCCTTTTAACTGAGTTGTGCAATATGTTAAACTTGATCTTATGTTCAGATCTCCTGAGCTATGCAAGAGCTGCATTTATTGCTCTGTGACAGCACAGTCAGGTGCTGAAGCACAGGCAAACATCCCAGCCAGCTCATTTAGTGAGAGCAAACCCCAAACTCGCAGCCAGAGCTCCTCTTCCTCTCCATCTGACCTAAATCTGTGGCTGTGGCACTCTCTGAGCACATCATGCTTGTTTGAAGAACATCATTGGGTTTGGAAATCAGTGGGAGTCTGACGTATTCAACACCAGCAGCAGCATTCCTCTCCAAATGAATATCCCAAACCTCCAGACGAACTCTAATGTTTGTAAGATCCTACTCCTTTTGCAAATTTAAGGCTTCGTTGGCCACTTGGGATTTTTTCCTTGCCTTACTACCCTGTCCATACCATCTCTCATACAAGAATGTTTATAAATTCTTTTTTAATTGAAGACTATGAATTTTTTTTTGTTTTTTCTAGTCCTTGTACATTGATCCCAGAAAGAGTCTTTGCAGGGATGGGGGAAAGACCATTTTGGAAGGGAAGGCAGAATTTGGGGTGACCTTATTGTGCCTTTCCAGTACCTGAAGGGAGCTGATATGAAAGATGGAGAGAGACTTTTTACAAGGGCCTGGAGTGTCAGGACAAGGAGAAATGGCTTCAAACTGATAGAGAGTAGGGTTGATGGGATATTAGGAAGGAATTCTTCCCTGTGAGGGTGGGCAGGCCCTGGCACAGGTGCCCAGAGCAGCTGTGGCTGCCCCTGGATCCCTGGAAGTGTCCAAGGCCAGGCTGGACAGGGCTTGGAGCAGCCTGGGACAGTGGGAGGTGTCCCTGCCCATGGCAGGGGTGGCACTGGGTGATCTTTAGGGTCCCTTCCAACTCAAACCCTTCCATGATTCCCACAGCCTGTGTTGTGACTCCTCCAAAAAACGTAAGCCCCTGAAAGTCTGATAGTTCAGTTATTTCTGGGCAACCTCTCCAGAGCCATTTCTGTGGTGGCATTTTTGTACATCAGGGAGGTAATTTGTAACCTCAGCCTCCAGCATGAGCAGGGCCATGGCACAGAGCACCTGCTCTGCATGAAGCTACCAGGGCTCCCCAGGAAGGAATTACAGGTACAGGGAGAAATCTGAACAATTACAGGGTTTGGAAAAGGAAGAACAAAATATTTTTCATCTGTCAGCATTTCTTCAGTTTCGCTGTCACATCCCAGCGCTGGTTGCTCTTTCCTAGGCAGATCTTATCTCCCAAACCACATTGCTCTCACTCAGGAGAAAGTCATAAAACGCCTGGCGTAGGAGACGTGCGTTGAGGCTGGAAAACCAAATCGCTCCGGTTCTCCAGGCTGCAGGATGCTGACAGATTGCACAGGGGAGGATTGTCCTGTGCTCAGTCATCAGAGCTGCAGACTTCACCTTCTCTTTGCTCAGAGCATTCTGACACTGACATGCAGGAGGCACTTGGTCTTTGGGGAGAGCAGAACCAAAACATAATGAGTTTTAAAGCTCCAACCACAAGCTCTGAGTTACACTCCACCTGCATTTCATAAACAGGATTATGCTGGACTTGCCTATTTTGAAATATGACCACTTCTCGTACGGCTGGGCTGCCCCAGCCCTGCCCCAGGCCTTGGATGTGTGCCCTCGTGGGCTCTTGCTGCTTTGTTCCACCTTCATCATCCACCTATGGACAGGAGGGATCATTAGGTTTCTTGGGAGCTTTCCCTCTGCTGTGCAATGACTTTCACAGAGGTTTCTGAGCTTTCCCTCTGCTGTTCAATACTTTCACAGAGGTTTCTGAGCTTTCCCTCTGCCGTGCCGTGACTTTCACAGAGGTTTCTGAGCTTTCCCTCTGCTGTTCAATACTTTCACAGAGGTTTCTGAGCTTTCCCTCTGCCGTGCCGTGACTTTCACAGAGGTTTCTGAGCTTTCCTTCTGCCATGCAATGACTTTCACAGAGGTTTCTGAGCCTTCCCTCTGCTGTTCAATGATTTTCACAGAGTTTCCTAACAGAGGCTTTTCTCAGAATCAGTTTCTCCTTCAGGTTTGGGTAAAAATAATTGAGAAGGCAACGTCCTTCTTGATTGAGGGTGATTTTATTCCAGCCTGTAGGACATCTCTCATTTCAAGGAAACCTTTCCCATCTAGAACAAGGATGCATTTCTCAACCCTTCAAAGCCAGGCACCATTTTGCCAAGTGCCATTATTGGACCGAAATGGCCTGTGAAATACTTGCTAATTGCTGCAAGACTTAAAAAGGAAAAGAACAGACCTGTTCAGCAGGGTTCCCCTGGGGCACTGCTGCTCCGAATGCAACAACAATGCAAAACGTGCCCTACTCGCTGAACACCAAATTGCTGGGATCACTTTCTAACAGCGAATGAAAAATATGTAAAGGTAATTATGATTTTTTTCATTGTTTTCAATAAATCTAAGCCTCTAATTACCCCCAGTTTTTATGGGAGGGTTTAGATGAAGTGTGCTAGCTCTCTCTTTCCTCAGGGTTCAGCAGTTGCAGGGCTTGTTTCAGTAATCCCCGATTATTCTCTCATTTTACCTACCCCCTTGCTCCGTGAACCTGTTTGCGTTCAGAAATTTGTTTAAAGAGGTTTACAGCAGTTCCATGACATAATGCCACTGATACAGAAATTACTGGAGCTTGTTTCAGTCTGTCAGCTCGACATCAGAACGGAATGTTGTGTTTTCAGAAGGAGCCATTTAGGATGCTTCTTCAATTCTTGATTTTTTAACTCACTCCACTCGAATTTCCAGTCATTTCGAACAGCAGTTTGGTGATTTCTGTGTAAGCAAATGAATCAGTGACTCAATTCAGAGTGGGTTTAAGGCAGATCCTAAAAGTGGGCACCCTTAAAGCCCTTAAATGGACACAGCTCCATTGGAAATCGGTTTTCTAGACAGATTGTTCTGCCCAAAGAGAAAAGATGATGGTTCGCAGAATCACTGAGGTTGGAAAAGTGATTTTCCAGCCAGACCCTTGAGTCCAACCTGTGACCAATCCCAACCATGTCCAGTCCTTCCTTGGACACCTCCTGGGACAGAACCATCCGGCCCAGTGTCCAGAGCTTGTGGGGACGCCAGGAAATCCAGACCGGGACTGGAGACCACGGCTGAAAATATGTAAAATATAGGAGTTAGAACCAAGGCCAATTAAAGGCTTAGAATGGCTACTGGGCTGTTCCTCCAGATAAAATACAAACTGTGTGTCATGGATTAAGCTCTAACCAGAATAAACCAGTAATCTGATTTTCAGAGATAGGGATCTATTTTATATGGTACTAAGCATTCTGGCCTTGATTAAGCAGATTATTTCTGAACAGCTTTAAATCAATTGAAACAGCTCCTGGATAAGCCAAAACCTCATTTATGTGCAACTGGAAGATTATTCCAATTGCATCAGCTGGCTTAATAAAACAAACATTGGCTCTACCTAGCCCTGCCTTGCTGTGTCCTCAGAGCATCACAGCTGTGGTGCTGCCACTGTGACACACTGGGACATTTTATCTGCAGTCACACGGAGCAAATGAAGTCTCTCATTGATCAAGAACACCCAACATTTGGGTAAATGCACCGTCAGAATCCTGGGATTTGAGCTGCTGGAGGGAGCAGAGGAATGAGTTTGTTCTCACCTGGTTCTCCTTCACTTCTGGACTCGTGGTCCCTGCTCCCAAAAAACCTATAGGAAGCCAAGAAATTCCTCATCTCCTGCTCATCCTGGTCCACGGAAAGGATGATGGAATTCTACAGCTCTCGGGGGTGCTGCTGGCTCAGGTGGCAGACCCCAATGGATGCCTCTCCCACCCACATCAGGAGGGCTCTGATTTTCCTGCGTTTTCTGTTCACTCAGGAAATCTGCCAAAAAAAGAAAAATCACCCCTGCTCCTCACACTCTGAGGTAGTTGAGGCTGCAAAGTCAAGTACTCAAAGTAAAGAAAAAAGAGTTTTAGAACTTCTGTGAGCATTTTGATCTGCTCTGTGTGTACAAATCACAACACAAAACTGCCCTGGGGCTTCAGCAGCGTTGGACACCAAAGCAAGGAGTGGCCTCCAAATCTCTGCTCCATTTGCTGCTCTCGAATGAATGAGGCCAAACGTTAAAGAAGGGACAGCTTTGTGGAGAAAAGCCCTTGGATATCGTCCTGCAAAACTGATGCTACCCAGTGATACTCTTTGAGCAAAGCAATTTGCTGAAACCAAACTTTTTTCAAGTTATCATCTATCCTGTTGCTCCTTTTCAGGGACACCACACACAATCTGTGTGCTAATTGGAGGAAGCGCCAGGCACTGATAGAGATAAAATCAGCAGCAATTGCATAAACAAAATGGTTACTGTAGCCCAGAGATATGGAGGAACTATTGCTTTAATAGATAATTTCATATGTTCTCAAAGCTCCGGACAAGAGAGGATGACAGAATCAAACACCTGACAAGCTCAATGTTCTAGAATTGAGATATTCCTTCTTCAATGAAGAAAAATTATGATATTTGTAATGAATGAGAATCATTGTTACACTGGTCTTCACAGGAAAAAAAGGAGTGCAAACCCCGAATATGGGGACACTGCACCAATTTCTGCTAAGTTTGGCAAATGCTTCTTCAAAAAAGAACTTTCAAATAATTAAGAAATAATTGTTAAATAACTTCAAAGGCAAGAAACGAAAATCAGCAGATTTACTATTTTTCACAAACTCAAGCCCATGTGGTTTTGTTCACCAAATTATGAATAAAACTGTGTGTTCCTGGTTGGATGTGCCTGTTCTTAGAAAAGAGATCCTTCATATCAAAAACCTCAGGGCTCAGAGATCTCCAAGCGCCTTCCCCCAAAGTGATTGTTCCATTCTGGAGCAATTCTGGGTTGGTTGAAGAACTGGCAGCTGATTGTGCTTGGGAAAAGGTCATCGAAGGACCTTTGCGCTGCATGAAATGAATTCATTCCTGTGGATTCCTTGCTTTGTTCATTCTCATCCACTTCAAGTCACTGCAGTCACATTTAAAAGGACTTATTGGGTTTGGCAAGGCAATTGTTAAAAGTTTTTAAATCATATTTTACTTAATTGAACTTATTTTAAGTTTTCATTTCTGTTTTGTTCAGGGTTTGAAGTCCTGGAAATTTTTCAAAGAACACTTCGAAGTTATCACCGTTTTTATTCCTGCTAGTATTGGTCAGCCTCAGGGGAAATAACAAGACCTTCTCTTGTGCAGAACTGTAAATGCAAAATAACTTTCTGTTGAAATACATAAACCTTTTGTGTCTCACCGTGATCTGAGAATTATTAGAGGGGGTGTATCCTTTAATAACTTTGAAAAATGAACAGACTTATAACAGCTGGGAAAGGTTTGAGCATACAGCTGTTAAGGGAAATTTGCAGGAATTCATGATTCACATCTGAATTTAGAGACTGGATGAGATTAAATATTTTCTACCAATACATCTTCATATTGAGACATTTTGGATTCTGGCTTTTGAGCAAATGCTAGGCTGTCATATATAATCTAAATGTTTTTATTGGCAAATGAAAAGAAATTGTGAAATTGCTTTTCATAACCTTTGTTTTAATTAGGTTTCCACTTTCTCATTATAATAATAGACAGTCCCCTAAGACTTTAAAATGGGTATTTGTTTTCTTCACGCTCTGGCTCTGTGCAATCCCATCCCATTTATTGCTTCACGTGGTGCAGCCAAAGCCAGGCTGGCAGAGCCAGGCTCCGTCCCAGGTGAGGACACACCTGGTGGGAGCTGCAGTCCCCTCCTGCAGCTCTGGGGGCACCTTCTCATTTCCAGCTGAGTTCTGCACCTTCTCATTTCCAGCCGAGTTCCGCACCTTCCCATTTCCAGCTGAGTTCTGCACCTTCCCATTTCCAGCTGAGTTCTGCACCTTCCCATTTCCAGCTGAGTTCTGCACCTTCTCATTTCCAGCCGAGTTCTGCACCTTCCCATTTCCAGCTGAGTTCTGCACCTTTCCATTTCCAGCCGAGTTCTGCACCTTCTCATTTCCAGCCGAGTTCTGCACTCCTTGTCAAAGCCACAGCAAAAAGTTCAATTAATAGCTGGAGAGTGGATAGCTGAGGTCAGCAGAGAAGGCCTTTTCCTTTCCAGGAGCTGTGGGAGGGGGTTTGATGTGCTCCCAGATCCACAATTCCAGCAGAGCTGGGGCTGAGGGGCAGAACTGCAGAGCTGGGAAGGCATTGGCACAAGGGCTGAGGTGCCACTCTCACTTTGCTCACCCTCAGCCCTTCCCCATCCAGATCTCATCATTGCCACAGCCCTGGGGCTCAGCGATTGTCTGCTGGAGCCAAAGCTGTGAGAAATGAGAGAGCCATGACCATGATGGGAAGAGAAATGTGCAGAAAATAAGGAAAATTTCCATTTTTTCCTTATTTATTTCCTCTTTATTTGCGTTTCCTCAAAAGGGAAATGGAAATAAAGAGGAAATAAATAAGGATGAAATGGACAGACTTAGGGACAAACTAAATGATGCTTTGCAGATGAGAGGGCTGCTCTGAGAAGCTTTTTGCTGCCATTAGCTGGCGATCCTCCTCCTTCCCTCCTTATTCCTGCAGGGAGAGTTGAGAATCCCTGGAACTCGCACATTCCGTGGATTTATGGCCCCAGGAGCAAGCAAAGCCACAGAGCCTTCTCTGCTGGCTCGGAGCAGTGATCCAGAGCTCCCCATGGGCCAGAGACACACACAGGCTCTAACCTTGGCTGAACCCTTCCCCATCAGTCGGGGAAATGGATGGACCCCAACGAGAAGTGACGGCGCTTTAATAACGTTCGACGGTTTCTGGGTGACCGCTGGAGTGTGACTAAAGCAACATTTAGGTTAGACATTACCCAACGCTTCTCAGTAGGGGCCACGAGGGGGAAGAAAAGCAGGAAACGGGGAGTGAAAAAGAAAAAGTGGAAAATAATTCTTATTTTGAGATTTTTTCTGTGTGAGCATGGCATTTTCTGATCCGCTGGTGTGGTAGAGGATGGGCTTTGGAGGTGTTCCTCGGGTATGAAATAATTGATTAAAACTTGCATAAAAAAGCAAAGCAGTTTTACATCTGTTTCCCAGGTACAGCAGAACCTCAACCTTCTTGCCTCATTTTCTGCTGACACGAGAGCAAAAGTGGATCCAACAATAATTATGGGAAATCTCAAGGAAGCAGATTTATTAAGATCTATTATGCTAGGCCTGTTCGTAATATCTTGCAGGGCCATAGTTCAGTCATGGGAAATACTCACCCACACCCCCCAAAGCCTCAAAAATACCTGAGCAAAATGGATTATGTTACTTTTTACCTTTGCACTGCCATCATTCACATCTGCCACACGTAGGTGCCATCATGCTCTGACAAATTTCGAAGAAATCACAGAATCAACGAAGTTGGGAAAGAGCTCTGAGATTGAGTCCAAGCTGTGTCCCATCCCCGCCTTGTCCCCAGCCCAGAGCACTGAGTGCCACCTCCAGGTTTGGGCACTCCAAACCTCCCTGGGCAGCCCTGCCAAGGCTTGACCTCCCTTTCCATGGAGAAATTCCTGCTGATGTCCAACTGAGCCTGCCCTGGCCCAGCCTGAGGCCGTTCCCTCTCCTCCTGTCCCTGTTCCCTGGGGGCACAGCCCGACCCCCCCGGCTGTCCCCTCCTGGCAGGAGCTGTGCAGAGCCACAAGGTCCCCCTGATCCCCTTTTCTCCAGGCTGAGCCCTTTCCCAGCTCCCTCAGCTGCTCCAGAGCCTTCCCCAGCTCCATTCCCTGGACACCTCCAGCCTCTCAATGTCTGTCCCAAAGTGAAGGGCCCAGAGCTGGGCACAGCACTGGAGGTGTGACCTCAGATGAGATCCTCCCTATAGAGGCAAATTTCCATCTCACCAGAAATTTGCTGCTCACAAAAGAGGTTATTGAAGAAACCCCAGCCTAGAAAATAATACAGCTGAATATTTCATACCAAATACACAAAGTTTTTATCTTTTCAGCTGAATAAAAATCGCCAGTGATCAAGAGCTCTTAAGGACCACGGACGTGCAGATAAGTTCTGCTGACCAGCAGCATAAGGCAGTGATACCAACCTGGCTTAAAGCATCTCACTGTAAAAGTTCTGTCTTTTTCTGGTTTTTGGTCCAGAAAATTGGTAGGACAACTCATGTACTGGGAGTTGTAAAATACTCAGCTCACAACACCAGAAAATACATTTGGTTACAAAGACCAGAAACACTTACAAGAACAGAGAAGATACAAGCTCCCTGATTTCCTGCAGCGCTGTAAAATGTTTTTCCCCTCTCAACCTGAAGAAATATGTCTTAATGGAAAGCAAAATATAGGATCATAAGGAATGTCTGAAGATCTCACAGCCAATATATTACCATGAGCTATGGTGAGGGGAGGGCTGGGGTAGAATGATCCTCATGGCAAATGTTCAGGAGCTCAGCATCCAAAATGTTGATTTGCTTTAAAAATCAGCCTGCCCCTTCTGGAGTCTAGCTGGGAGCTGATTTCCTTTGAAAATCTGGCTGTAATAATGCACAAACAATGTTCTCCTAATAAAAGAGCCACTGTTGGCTGCATGTTTAATTTATGTGAATTTAATCCTCCATGATAATGCAGTAAGTCTTGCTGAGAACTGCTGCCCATATGCAGAGAACAAATTCAGATTAACCACAGCAACACATATGCCTCACTTGGCCAAACCATTGAGTCAAAATCTGGGGCTTGCTAACATATCAATATGGAAGACATATGTTCCTTGGGATATAAATTATGATGCTTTTCATCATCTTACTTGTGCAGTCCAGTTTATGGAGTCGAGCAGCTTAGCAGAGCTTGTTGGGATGGATGGAAAAAGCATGAATCACAAGTGGAATTCCCAGAGCTCTGCTTTGATAGGCACCTGCTTTCTCTGGGCAATGTGGGTTCAGAGAGCTCAGTTAATAGTCAGGATGAGCAAACCTTTCCTCCCGTGTCCCATCTGGAAACACAGGTGTCACAACTTGTCTGTCACAGACTTGCTGTCTTTATTACAGTCAATTTAACCAGAGAAATCAGAGCTTCTGGAGAATGGCTGTTAGAAAAACACTTGTATACATTTCACTGAGCAATTACGAGCCTGCCTGACATTGTTTCAATGGTTGTGGCAAGCATTTCTCAGGCAAAGCAATTAAATAAATTAATGGTTTAAAAAGACACAGGTGCCATGCCTTGATTTTTTAAATTCCTTTTTAAAGATATTTATATGCCGAATATTCTAATGCTGGGACAACAGATTCACTGGATAGTGCTGTGAATGTTGTTCATCTCCGGGGAATTTCTAACACTTCTTCCTTTAACCACCATTTCTTCTCGAACCTGAAATCCTAAAAGCCATTCCTCCCAAAAAAGCTCTCAATTCTGAAGCACTGCAGAGACCATCTGCAATTCCCGTTAGCTCAGTGGAGCAAGGTCATCACAGGGATAAACACATTCTGTGCCACATTTATGATTCCAGAAAAACAAGCAGCGCAGAACTTCGATTTGCTTTTCACTTCAACTGGAAAACAAAATGATCGCTGTGGGTGCTGCCCACTCGTTTTTGCTAAGAATGTGGGAATTGCAGTTTTTTCCAGCCCAATACTGTGGACCTCACGCTCGTTCGGCAGGATTGGCAACATGAAATTGTGAGACCAGCTGGGCAGAGAGAACTCCAGGCTGTGTTCAGCAGGAATGGATCTATCAAAGTTCTGCTCATTGAAAGGCACAGGGAGACAAAAATAGTGATTTTCCAGTTTCTTTTCCTGTAGGTTGCAGTGATTTTTGGGTGAATCCCTGATGGGAATGAGGCAGTGCTGTCTGTGCTCTCCTCACTGCAGGCAAACCACAGTTCACCCTCCAGAGCTGAAAACGTGAGGCAGCTCCGAGCAGAGACCCAGACCGAGGCCTGGATGAAATGGATTTTTGTTAACATGGCCTTCATGGGGACTTTTAATCCAGAAACTTCCTCCATCCCAGCCAATGGCTCTCCCTGTGCACTGATGGGACCTGCCGAGAGCTGTGCTGTGCCTGAGCACATGAAAAAGATGTGGATTCATCACCTCATCTCTGTTGCTTTGGACAGCTCTGTGCCATTCCCAGCTTCCCTCTGGAAAACTCACACATCTCCTGGCCCTGCCCAGCATTTCTTGCTGGAGATTAAACGCAGGCAGCTCTGAAGTTCCCCTGGCTGGGCAGACAGGAGCAGCCTCACATCCCTCACCATTCCTGGGCGTCCCTTCCACCTTCGGCACCTCGGCTGAGGAGGGACACATCCTGAACACAGCGGGGTTAAAACCCATCTGACAGACGAGGCAGAGCACGGAAAATATGAGGAGATGTCTGTGGCAGCACATGTGAGCCCAGCCCGGCGCTCCCATCTGCAAGCACTTAGGGGTGCCCCGGGAAAGCGCAGCCCGGAATGCCTGGCTAATAAAGTGTCAGCAGCAGGGGGATTACGAGGGAGATTTACAAGAGTGCATGAGTTGAGTTGCTGCTGGAGACATCCGATACACTCCGTGTTTGATTCCAGGCTTTGGGAAGGCAATGAAATAAGCCCTGGGACTTGTGTTGAGGAGCATTTCGAAGTGCTCGCTCCTGCCCCCGTACCTGCGGGAGTGCCCGTGGCACCTCGCCTGCCACACGGTGCTGGTGCTGTTTAAAAGGGGATTTTTTTTCTTTTAAAATCCCCTTTTAAAGAGCAGCACAGAGAGAAAAACCTCTGCCCAGGATGACAGTCCTAAAGGAATTAATGCACTGATGGGACGTGCAGCTCCTTGTCCCACTGCCGCCCTTACAGCTCCTGTGCAATGGAGGAAAAACCACCAAGTTTGGGCCAAAACCTGCCACCGCTACGGGAAGGTAAAATCTGAAGATTTTCACATGTTCTCCTCTAGTTTTTAAAGGATGGTCTTAAATAGACATGTGATAACTATTTAAATCTAAATTAGATGGAGCATGAGCAAACACACTGCAGTGAACACATCGCCCTGGAGAGCTTCATTGGAGGAACAAACGCTGCTTTTTCAATCTCTGAGTGATGAACTTACCAGCTACACTTTCAAATGTGTTTTCCTTTCATGAAGTGGACTTTCCAGGAGGCAATTAGAGTGATTTGGGCAAAAACAAAGAGCGAAATATTTTCCCTTCGTTGTCTAAAGCAACAGAAATAAGTACCGAGCTTATTACTCACTCCCTGAGTAAATGAAAAGAGAAAACATTTTGTGCTTTGTTCCTGCACCCGACACTGGGATGTAAAATGGGCAATAACCTCAGCCACAGCTCTGTCATTTATGCCAAAGCTGGGCTGTGGCTCCAGGGGAACGATAAAGCTCTGGAAGTGCTGAAGTGTTCGCAGGAAGAGGCTCCTCAGCATCTCTCTTGGCAGCCCTTCAGCCCAAGTGCCCCTCGAAGGTGTGAGGAGCTGCGAGAGCAGGACAGGAGCGGCACCAAGGAATGCACTTGCCCAGCCTGAGAGAGTAATTGGAGATATTGTTCCCTCGGGATATCCATCAAGCCTGGAGGCTGAATTCTGGCCCCATGGGAGCTGGTGGCAAACCTCTATTGATTTCAGCGAGGTCAGGATTTCAGCGGTGATTTATGGAACGGGCTAACATGACATTTTAACAATCAGGTTTAGGAGCTGGAAGTGTTATTCATTGCAGAGGGAAAGCATTGTTTGGTTTTATGTGACAGTGCACCTTTAAAAACAGGCGACCTGCAAAGCAACAATATAAAAAGCAGCGCTTAAATTGCATTATGATGAGGAATGACACCGGGGAATGAAACCAAGGGAACGTTCCCTTTCATTCCTCTCATACTTTCAAAAGTCAGCAGTTATGAAGACGCTGTTATTGGTAAATTTAAATCACCTTTTTCCTCAACTTTACAGCTGTTTGCTCCTTCATTTCTGGCAAAGCACAAGGATTGGTTTTTCAATATGAGCTATGAGTTTTTCTGAGCAAGCACGACGATCTACCAACACACGTGAGTTGTTCATGAGGTGTTGCAGGATGAAGAAGAAAAACCAGATCTCCTCTCCAAACGTCTGGCTGAATATACACATTAATAATAAGCGTAATAATCTCTTTGTGAGCTCTTTTGTTAACTCTGCCCTTCATAATAATTTCCAGGGAAATTGCAGAGTAGGTCTTGGGACAATGATTTCATGTTTCATTAAAGGAATAAGAGTTGCTTCCTGCAAAAATCACCATCTCCGTGGTTCGAGATTTTCTGCCATGAGGAAGAAAAAATGCTTTAAGCGAGGGCACGAAGGCAAATTTACAAACAGACAATGACTGGTTTTATTATAATAGCACGTTTTAGGTCTGATTTGATTTTCCTTTGTTTTGGCTAGGGTTTTTTTGGGGAGGAGAACATATATTTGCCACATGTACATGTGACTGCAGAAGAGGACTGCAAGGCAGCTCCACTTGACTTCCCCAGCTACAGATCAGGACCAGGACACATTTAACCCATAGCAGAAGATAAATCTGCCCATTTCTCCACGTGCTGGGTAGTTTTGAGTGTTTCCAGCAGAGCTCAGGAGTGTGAGGGTTCTGTGCTGCTCTGTGCCTGCCAATCCCCAAGCAGTGATGAGGCTCCAGCAGCACAGACCCAACCTGCTCACAAACACCTTGGGCATCCGAGATACTCCAAGCCTGTTTTTCCTTTCCTGCTGAAAATCCCCACTTTAAATCTGAGAGTTTGGTCAGGAGCCCTCCGAGGGTCCCAGCCCTGGCTGTGTGTGATTTGAGGTTTGAGGATTTCAGCTCCCAACTCTGGGGAAAAACCCTGTTACAATAACGGGGGACGCTCGTGTTTTTTCACATTTCTTTTCTTAACTGGCTGTTTTGGTAAATTAACTTCTAAAGAGACTAACTCAAGAACGGCCTTCATTCTGGCTGGGTTTTCCAAAGGAGCTAGCAGCGTTCGCCGTTTTCCTTTCGCATGCCTGTTAGCTCTGTTTTTGTAACCCCACTGTCAAGCTCCTGCACGTTCAGCCATTCCCAAACATCTCCATGGCATTTTGCATCCACACAAGAAAAAGAATCCAGCCCTGGCAGAGGCTCAGGGCTTCCTCACCCTTAATAAGCTCAGTTTGGTGTCGGTTGCCATTAAAAAGTAGCGATGATTCAGAGGATGAATGCAAAAATGTTGTTTTTAAAGGATTGTTCCTTTCTACCAAAGCAGTCACAGCTATGCCTGGGTTCATTCAGCAGACCTGTTCTTCCAGTCCTTTAGAATTGTCATTTTCTAACTGTCCAGGGAAATTTATTGTTTCTTTCAAAACAATGAAGGGAAAAGAAAAAAAGCCTCGTTCAAAATCTAATGAGTTCTAATGACCAGCTTTGCAGTAAGGCAAAGTGCAGCCTGGTCCTGCCTGGGTTTGCATTAAAAAATTAATCTGTTCATCTCTAGGTGACCCTCCATAGTTTAGATAATAAGAGCTGGTTGAAATTTTCCACTTTAAAGGCTTTTATTTCTATTTTAAATGACTTTTTGGAAAACAAACAAATTGCTCTCAAAGATTTTGGTCTTCTGTGTCAAAAACTAACCTGCACAATTTTTTAATTTTTTTTTTTTTATCAGGAGAGAAAATAATCTTACTATTTATTGTCATTTTATTTACTTGGTCACTCTCTAACTTTCCAAAATTGGCCAAGCTTGAAATATGCATCAAATATTAAGCAGGAAAAGGGAAATTGTCTAAACACCATTAATTTTTTGATGTGGAATAACAAAAAAGTACAATGGAAGATGAAGCATTATGTCCATGGCACTCCAGTTCTCAGAAAACTCTTGAAAAATATATATTGAAAACATTAATTTTTTTCCTGAACTCTCTGAGAAATGAGGAGTTTTAGGATTTAAAACTTTAGGATGAAATTTTCTGTTTGAGAACTGCTGAGATCATAATATTAATGGAATTTCATGTGATCCATGATATGCTCAGAAGGAGAAAGTCCTGTGATGGAGAGCATCATAAAGGTGGAATTTTTCCTCTGTTGAACCATCCTTGCTGAGGCTGCTTGGTGTGGGGTCGGAGCTCTGTGGGGTTTTTGGAGCAGTCCCTGAAGCTCCTGGGGTCACTTCCACAGGCCCTGGAGAGGGACGGAGACACTGCGTGGGTGAGTTCTGATTTGATTCACCAACAGCCAAGAAATGCACCCTCTGCTCCCTCCATCCACCTTCAAAGCCTGACTGTCCCCAGAATCCTGCCCCAAAATGTGCCATTTTTGGACCTTTTCCTGCACCTATGGTCAGGCTCACGAGTTTCCTCAGATCTCATAGCTCGTCTCCAGGTTCAAGGTCCTCTTTGCTGTGTTACTAGAAGGAAACATTCACATCTTCTTTATGGCTTGGCCACGTTGGAAGATTTTTTTTCCACCCTTCAGTTTTCAGGAGGAAAAGCAAACCCAGCAGCACCCAAAAGGATTGTTCCCCGAGTGAGACATTCGCTGCCATGAGCTGCCAGCTCTGTGAATTCCATCCTTTCACCTCATCAGCTGGGAAATCCCAACTTCCCAGCCCCGGAGCCTTTCTGTCCACCCCGAGGCTTTTAGGGGTGCAAACCAATCCAGATTTCTTCCTGGAGTTCTGCTCGCAGTTCCGCCGTGGCCAAGGAAAGCCAAAGTGGCTCAGTCGCCATCCCCAGCGGCAGCAGCTCCGCCGGGAGGTGACACAGCAGCTCCCTGCCACTTTTTCCATCTCATCACAATTCCTTCATCAGCACGGGCTGGCAGGAAAATGTCCTATGAATCAGCTTTCATCTGCGGGGAACAGGTTCTGCTTTTGCAAAACTCAAGGGTGTCCGGCTGTTCCCCACATCCCTGCCCTTCCCGTGGCTCCGCACGTAAATGCAAAGGAGAGGTTTCAGCCTGGGAAATCAAAGGCAGCCAGGGCAAAATGACTCTTGGAAGTGGCAGCACAATGGGAAGGTTGTGTTTATAAGCACCTGAATCGGCCTTTTTAGTATTTCAGCCATAGCTGCGAAAAATGCAACCTCTTATTTAAAAGATTTTTTTTTCTCGTAACATGTTTAGTGTGAGAAGAGTAAGAGCTGCCAATAATTTCCACAATAAACATCCTCCATTTAAAGTTAGGAATAGAAACTGTCAGCTTAATTAACAGAAAATTAAGAGGTGATTTCTCGACTCCCAACGAGCTTTGTGTTTTGCTGAAGTAGTTCCTGAGCCGAGTTTGCCTGTGAGGAAGGACTTGTGTTTGCGTAGCAGGACCACAAGAGAGAGCTTTAGTGTTGGATGTTGTGCTCTGCTGCGGGAAGGGTTCAGGAGCTCGGTGTTTTTAACTGGAGCTTTTTCAGCAGGATGAGGATAGCAAAACAAAATATTTAATACAGATAGCAAAATAATTCTCCGTTTTCCACAATCCAGGCCACCTCCTGGAGCACGAGGGTTTGAGAGGCATGAGTTCAAAACAGTGCCATTGAGATAGAGCCAGGTTCGGCCCAGTCACTCTGAAAATCTGATCCTAAAAGTTTATAAGCAGCCTCAAGAAGATCAGGTTTGATGGGCTGTTTCCAAAATGAAAGTGTGACATCTATTTTAGCCCTGTCTTTACAGCCTGGGCTGGATATTGTCATCTTCTATATAAGCTTATACATAAAATCTGTATATAGCCATATATAAGTGTATATATATATGTTAATTAATAAGGATATCCAATTTTTTTCCTACACCACCCTCCTCTGCTCAAACAGCCTCCCAGTTCTGGCCTGCTGAGCAGCTGGTCTCATTCCATTCAAATCCTTACCTAAGACTAATTTCTCCCATGATATCCATAAGGACTTTAATAATAATGATTATGCTGCAGCCCAACCATCTCAAGCTCTCCACCCATCTCCTCCCTATTGTGCATTACCTTCCCCTCATTTTCGCTCTGATAAAACAACCTCTGGAGGGCAGAGACCTGCTGGCTCTCCTTGCCTTCTGCGGGGTGTTGTAAAAGTAATAAGGCAATATCACACATAAAGCAGAGGATTCAGATGGCTCTGAGTCAGATGTAAATGAGGAAAAGGAGGTCATTCCCAGTTACCTCATCCTGCAGCACATTCCATTCCATTCCATTCCAGCAGCTTCCCGGATACGGCATGTAATGAAAATGGTGAATAATCGTGTGTGTGCATTACACCTTTCATCCCAAGGAGTTCTCAATTACTTTGCTAATTGGCTGTGCAAAGTGTCTACACGAGGAGCTCTTTGGAAACCCCGGCACACGACCAGAGCCATTCCCTGAAAATGTGGAGATGAAATCCTGGGCTCCAGGGAGGGCAGAGCAGAGTTGGGGAATGAAAGACTCAGAGATGACCTTTACCTTGGTGTTTCTGTGCCCACTTTGAGCGGAACGACGCTTTGGCTGTGTGTGAGATGTGTTTGCAGGCGGTCAGCGCTGCTGGAGCTGACCTGGGAGTGTCCCTTCCCTCTGCTGAAATTGAGGGATGCAGGTCTGATCCTGGACCATCCTGAGCACTCACAACTCCTTGGATTCAGCAGGAGCAGCCCCAGCTGCAGCTCTCGAAACACCAAACTACAGCAAATATTGGCAAAAGTTGCTGCTTGCTATGGCTGTGCGTTCGTTTGTTTTTAAAACATAGCCCCTGGATGTTTCTGAGTTACGTTTTTTTTACATCATTAACTATTTTTAACTAACACCTCAGTAAGTTTCCTTAAACTTGCAGTGACCTCTTACGCATCCAGAAACATGAGAACAGCGAAACCTTTCCCCGCACAGAACATTTTTTCAATACCAAAGCACTCAGTGATGCAACTGATTTTGCTGTCTGACAAACAGGGAAACTGAGGCACAGAAAATGAAATCCCTCATGCAAAGGCAATCGTTTGCTCAATCAGACCAAGCACTCAGTGTGAACTTCGTGCATCTCCCACACACATGGAGAAGCAGCAGCTGCTTCAGGAAGTGCCTCTGTCCCTTGCTCAGGTCCTGTTTAGAGCCACCAGGGCTGGGAATGGTTAAAGGAATCTCTTCTCGCAGCTCTGATGGCAGAGCAGGGAGCCAGACCTCTCTCCTCATTTTACAACATGCAGATGCATCTTCCAACAGGCACTGGCTATCTCTCCATCTGTACCACACTCATCAGATTACCCTATCTGAGACTCCTTTTCCCCCCCGAGAGATCATAAAAGTTTCAGCGTTCTCTCCGATGTTTGGTCGTGTTTTCGGTTCAACAGAGCGCGCGGTGGCTCCAAAGATAACACGGCGGCTGCCAGGGCTGCTCGTGTGCTGAGCTGAGCTGGAGATGCCTGTCTGTCTCCAGGGGCATGTCCCCTCAGCATTTTGCATCCTCTGCAGCAGAACTTTCCGGTCTTCTCAAATATGTGAGATAGGGATGGCCAGCAGCTATCCAGGTTACACAACAGGGACATTTTTGGAGGCCGAGAAGAGGCAAAACAACAGCACAGGTTGTGGCCAGCCTCCAGCAGGGCCCCCCTCCAAAGAGCCTTTGTTTTCTTCTCTCTGTACCCTGTTCAAAGCCCTAAATCAGCTGCTTGCTGCCCCGATTTGCTGCTTGCTGCCCCTATTTGCCGCTTTGCCTGCTTTCTGGCTCCCAAAGGAGCTCAGGGCTGCTCAGGGTGCTGAGCCCCCAGCAGGACATTCGTGGCCTCAATCCAAGGCTTTCCAGCACAGCCTTTTCCCACAAGAGCCTGGGATGAGGTGTCGAGAGCCAGAACTGCTCGGGATGTTTTCTGCTGCTTTCCATCCCTGTGTCACTGCCCGGGAATTCCTGCAGCTCCTGGAAGTGCTCGTGCCATGGCCGGGAAGGGACTGTTTCCATTTATCCCCCTCGGTTCAGCGCGGAGGCAGAGGGCAGGGTGCAACAGTAATTTACACACTATAAACTTTTGTAGGTTTTATTCACCTCATTGGTCTGGTATTAAACAGCCTCACGTGGAGAATGGCGAAGCTGGGGAAGGGCTGAGCGCTGCCACACGCTTCACACCTCCCTCTCCTGCAGCAGGGAGAGCTTGGATGGGAGAGAGGTGGGAGCAGCACATCCACCACATCGTCAGCCTGTGGATTTATCTCTGTGGTGCTCACAACTCTGCTGGAGCTGTGTGTCTGAGCTGTGTGGACACTCACGGGCAGTCCTTGCCAAAAAACAAAACTGCTCAGGATCTGCCAGGAGCTGGTGAGGGCAAAGGAATGATCCTGCTTTCCAGCAGGAAGCCTGAGATGGCACTCGTACAAAAAATATCTCAAAAAGGTCTTTGCTGATCGGTGCAAAAGCACTTGGGAATAGCAGAATTCTGTGCTCAGGGGTCTGCAGAGTTGGAAATGGGAGTCTCTCGAGGTGAAGAATGTGTGGGTCAGGCTCTTTATCCAAATCCCACGGGGATTCACTTCCAGGGAATCCATGTGTTGATGCTTCTGTCGCAGGTATGACACCCAGAGTGTGAAAGCGAGGACAGGAACCCAAAAGCAGAGGCACTGCAGGATCCATTCTGAGCTGTACCTGCAGAGGAGATGCAGAGCTTTCCCTCTGCAACAACCAATGCAAAACTCTCTGCAAAACTCTTAGGCTTCTGCTCCAGCAACTGCAGGTCCTGGTGGGGCCATTCCCCTCCAGGTCCCCCCATTCCCATGGAGAAACTTTCCAAGAAATTCTGTCCTGACTGAGCTGGTTAGGATTGCCTCTGAAAGTTGTAGATGATCCTTTCGGAATCTGATTTTGGCCAGTAGCTCAAATAATGAGTTAATCCATTGGCTCTATGCTTTTTATTTTTATTTTCTTTCAAAATTTTTTTTTTGCCTGTAACATCCTAGCCAGCACCAGGGAGCTCTTTTCTGAACCCTGAAGATATCATTGCCTAGAAGAAATTGCACCGGATAAGTGTATTTTTTTTTTTTTTTTTTTTTAATTCTAGGCAACAAAAGGGAAAATCTTCAAGCATTAATAACAGCCCAGCCTTTTCTGGACCAGAAAACCACTCTAACATAGAACAGCTGCATCTCTAAACCCAAAGTGTTTTTAATGCTCCTGCATTGCCCCACCTGAATAATAACATTCAGGGCTTTGTTTCAAGACTTAATTTGTTATAGGAAGTTAAAAAAGGACACATACGCAAACAAGCCTATGGAAACTTTTGCCCACAATCAGTGTCAAGCAGAAGGAATGTTATTGATTGCCATAGATTTACACCCAGAATGAATTTGGCCGGCTGGTCAAAAGTCTGGTGGGTGTGTAAATGGAGAGGTGAGGTGGGGAATGACGTCTGTAGTGGTTTATCTGGAGAGCCGAGCCGAAAAATGTTGTAGTTACACTTAAGTTTTATTAAAAATGCCATTCTAACAAGCCCTAGTGGCCCCAGCACATGGAAAGTGGCTTGCTGTGTTTTGAATGGCACCGAGTAACACCCCAGGGCCTTAAATCAGTTCAAGATGTGTTGGTGGCGTCTGATGTTAAGCATGGAAGGGAAATTCAAAGCAATATAGATTTAACCTAGAGACCCTTCTCTTGCCTGATGCTTATCAATAACCAAGCCCGAGCAAGAGCCAGGAGAAATTTGGTACCGAGGCAGAGTATTGTGTGAAAGTGTGATTTTATTATTAATATTTGCACTGAGGTTTGGGTAACCAATCCAAGCAGCAAGGCATTGAAACATGGACAGCAAAGAGAGAAAGTCAGATATTCCATCCTGCGTATTTCTGCAGGCACCACTCAATGTGCTCTGCCCTGGGAAAACTGAACTGGGGGAATAAAAAGAAACCACTGTTTTTTACAAGGCAAATGGAGGAAGAATGATCAGCCATGGAGTGAGCGAGAAGGGAAACCCTGGTGCACATTTCAGGTCAGAGCCAGGGTTGAAGGATTTGTTTCTCTGCAACAGATGATCCCAGAGGGCACTAAAGACAAGGAGAAAGAGTAAAATGTGGAAATACCCCTCAGGTATTCATGTACTTCTTGAAGGAAATGGAAGGAGTAAGGAATTAATGTATTTCTGTAAGGAATCAATGTATTTCTGCAAGAAATTCATGCATTTCTTTGCATTTCTATGCAATGTCTTGCTAAGGCATTTCAATGGAGTGCTGATGTCAGAAAGGTTGGGTATAACGAGCCCTGTGCCTCCAGCCCAGGGCTGCTCCCAGACCTTGGCAGAGCCAGAACATTCCTGCAGGAACATTTTGATGTCTCCCTGTTCTGATGGACAGTGAGAATTATGGTTTCAGAGGTGTCCCTAATGCTGAGAAGGATTTGTGGCTGTTTGGATTTCACATGCACTGCACATATTTAGCTGAACCAAACCTGAACGAGGCTCTGGGATGAGAGCCACGAGACTGAGGCTCACCCTAAAGCTGCAGGGATGGCCTCGGAGGCTCAGCTTGGCCCTAATGGCAGCAGCAAATCTGCTGAAACCCCGAGTGTCCTGCGCTCTCTTCTCTGTGGTTGGAGACACAACCACTGAGTCATGAGCTGCAATCGCCTAATTATGAGATGTAATTAGGAGAGAACCCCAGCAACCACTTAATGAAGTGCCAGGGACTTGGCACAAATACCTCTGCTGATACAACGAAGAAGGAGCCCTTAAACTCTTACCCTAAGCACTTCTTGCTTCCTTCCCACACTGACAGCTTTAGGAACAACGTGACTTGGAGTGTCTAATTATAGGATAATTATTGTTGTTGCTGTTGGTAAAGGTCAGTCAGTGGAAGGTAGGACCCTAAGGGAATAGAGACAAGGAAGGTGAGGAAGGAAATGGGAATAGAAAGGTTTGGAGTGTTTTTGATGAGGTGGAAACAGAGAGGGAGAGATGGTTCCTCTCTGGAGCTGGACCAGAATTTGGAGTGGTGTAACATGAATGGTATGTGCTCATGGCTGAAGACAAATCCTCCCCTGGTAGAAAAGTGAGAGAAGGTCCAGGCCACGCTCTTGCCTCTCTCTGTACCTACAGAGCCAAGGACTGGAGCCGCTGTGGAGATACAGCCAATTAAAACCCAGAGAAATAATTGCATCTGTCCGCTCTCCTTGCCCTCCTTCCATGCTGCCTCAAGAAAAAAGAGGCATTTTCTGAGCTGAAGGTCGATTTTTGCTTTCAAGTTTTAGGAGGAAGGCCTGGTGAAGGAAGAAGAGACATCTTCAAAAACAGCTCCCCAAAGGACAGGGAAGGTGCACAGAAACTGCAGAAGACTTTTGCTCCCATACTCAGCCACTGCCACCTCAGAAAGTTGTGAAGAGTTCACATTGACAAATCCAATCTCCTTTCAAATCCCAAAAAAGAAACAAACCATGCCTGAACCTCATTATTGCTGCTCTTCTTCCCCTCTGAGCTTCTTGCCCTTTTTTTTTGGCACAGAACTGATCTCCTTTGCTTTTCAGGACATTTGCAGTCAAATCTGTGAAGGGAAGACTAAAATTTGTCTCTAGGTATAAACTGCATCTTATAAGCTGTAAAATATTCTTGCAGAGAAGCCTTCTGTGATCCTAACCAGTAAATAAATAAATGAATAAATAAATCTGTGTGAAGATGCTGATCTACACCTCCAGAAACTTGGATTTCCCTAGGAGAAAACACAAAGCAAGAGTAGCAGAAAGGAACAGTTGGATTCAGGCAATCATCAAAACAAAAGTAGGAAGATAGTGATTATTTGGACTCCTATCCCCTGTATGAATAATTGCTTGATCCTGAAATGAAAATGAATTTATTTGGTGCCCACAGTATAATCATAAATTGGCAGCAAAAATGTTGTGAATAATCTGGAAGCTGACCTGGGCAAATGGGACTGGCTCACCTCATTCATTTTTTTGATAAGACTTCAAAGAAAATAGGTCAAAATTCCTCACGGCAATTAGTTCAACTTAATACACTCATCTTTGATCTGTTAAGATATAATTATACTTTTAAAAATTATCCTCATCTCATTGGAATTGGCAAAATATGAAAGTATGGATGGATCTGAACCCACCTGAGGTTCTCCAGGGAATTGCCTTGGTTTAGGAGTGTGAGGTGATGGCCAGGGAAAATCCTTTTTGAAATGCAATTTCTTTACTCCTGCAGTGTTCATTTAGTCTCTATGACGTTAGGATTGTGAGAAAGCTTTCTGCATAATGAAATGTGGAGATTTTGGATTTGTGAAAACCAACTCAAACAGTATTTTCGCTTGAATCCACCTGTAGGATTTCAGCATCCTGCAGGATCTGCTTCCCAAACACAGGACAAATTCAGAGAGGATTTGTCTGAGCAGCTGATTCCAGAGCACTGTAGGAATTGCCTTTAATAAAAATTATCAGATCAATCACATATAACCCTGCTGTTCTTCTCTTCCTAAATTTTATTCCTAATTCCAACTGTGTTTTTAGGGTAATTCCTGACTTTCAACACTGGACTGTGTTACACAACTAAAGAGGAGAAGTTATCATCATGAAGTGAAGAAAAAGGAAAGATTCCAAGGTAAAATTTAAAGGGCTAAAATGACTCAGTGAGAAGAGGAACAGAAGAGTTCTGGACAGATTTATGAAGTCAAGGGGAAAAAAACTTGTTTTCAGCTTTCATGATTCATGGGAAAGTACAGGAATGAGTCCTAGAATGGAGATTTAAACTGAATATATAAGCACCAAGAGGGTCAAATGAGGGGTTTAAAACTTTAATGAGATAAAAGTATCCTCATTGTCAAATATTAGAAGTTATTTATCAAAATATTATACATTTGGGAAAGGTTTTACAAATAAAGGATATTTACAGATGTGATCTTACAGACGAAACTGTAGGGAATGGAGATTTTAGCCTATATTTGGAATTTCTGAGTCTGCTTCCCTGCTGTCCCTCGGTCCCCCGTGTGTGTCTGAGGAGGGAAAGGGAAAGAATAAACGTTCCAGGTAAACAAGAGCATTGTGCAACCCTGAGCCTGGAAAACTGTGTCAGCCTTTAACTCGTTTGACTGGCCCTCCTATGGCAGCAACACATCATTACTGCTTTCCGGTGTTTATTAATGTCATTTTAATGGTTTATTCCTAGCAGGGTTCAGATTCCATGGAAAGAGATGTTTAAAAAAGAAATCAGGGTGCTCATAACCTTCGTTATTCTGAATTGTAAAAGGAGATTTCACTGGATATCGATGGGGCAGAGGGAGAGGCTGCAGGAGCAGTGTTTGGGATGGGTTTGTGGTGGGACATGAATTCCCTGGAATGCCGTGGCTGCCGAAATGGAGGTTCCAGTCCGACCTGCCGTGGCAGACCGGAGCTGCTCAGTCCTGCTGCACTCAGAGCTTTCTTTCCCTGTGCCGAGAGGGCCGAGGCAGGCTGGAGAAAAGAGGAGCACATCCATTCCCAAGCGCGGTCAGATGTCCAGGGCTTCCCAGAATTAGGAGTCATCACCCCTTTAATAACAGCCTCTCCTTCCCAAGCCGCTCCTGGCACAGACTGCAGGGGCACTAATGCGATTCCTCTGCTCCGTCTGGGGAAAAGGAGGGAGAGCTGAGCATCCCAAATGAATAAACACCACCAAAAAGGAAAACTCAATGGTTACTCATGAAACTGAGAGAGCAGTCGTGCACTGCACGTGAGAAAACAGTTTCTGAGCTTGGACTTCATATCCAACCCCCCAAACTGGAAGCTCTCTGGCCTTTTTTATGCTTTTTTTTCTCTCTCATGGAGTCTGAAATATGAATATATGTATGTCGTCTTCTGTATGTAACTCACTGTAAAAAGCTCACTCTGAAGATTTTTTTTTCTGCAGGAATGCAAAATGAAGCATTTAAAAAGTGCTGTATTTGATTTAATTGGAACCAATATATTTGGCGAGTTCTCCAAATGTGAGATGATACTGAGACTTTTTATTTTTCCCCAGACAAGTCCCAACATCATTTCAGTGACAAGTCCTCAGTCCACAGCTTGACCATGGTCTTGTTCCACGAATAAAATGCAAGCCTCAAAGTGGGAATAGATCCTGAGGAGATTAAACAAGGGACATTCGTTAGTGGTATGAACATTCATCACTGAATCCCAAAGGAATGGACTTCCTGCAAAACTTGGTTTTCCTTTTATTCTTCTCATCGCAGTGGAAGGAGGAACAAAACATTTATGGAGTTTTCTTTACAGCTCCAGCAGTCTCCAGGCTCTTGGCAGCAAGACTCAGTTGGGATAAGTAGGGGAAAAGTGGAAAAAACCTTCTGAGGAGGACAGCAGTGAGGTTAGAAATTGATTTTCAGGGAGTCACCTCCCGTCTGCTTCCATGGCTCAGTCTGGAGACTGAAACCACTCAGGTGTTGCTGTGGGATGGGGGTTTGCAAAAAAGTCTGGAGCACAGTTTGAAAATTCAACAGAGAGGTTTGTACAGACAAAAATTTGGGCATATTGGTTTAGCTGGGAATTTTGGTTTAGCTGGGAATTTTGGTTTAGTTGGGAATTTTGGTTTAGCAAGTCTAGTCATCTATTTCAGGAGTTCTTTTAAGAGTTTTCTTCAGGTTTGAAAGCTCATTTTGGTCTCAGGACGTCAACACAGGAAAGGAGTTAATTCTAGGCTAGACCCTAATCCTGGCAGAGATCTCTCACCATGACTGAGGCACATCCTTGCACTGAAAGCTGTCAAGTTTGGCAGGTGAAATGATTCTGTTTTGTTATGACACTTTCAGTGAGAATATTCAGTTTCCCTTTTTGGTTTTGTGAGATATCTCTGAACCTGCAGATCTTTATGTGCCGCTTTCACTCTGTCTTCAGCACAAGCAGGAGATGCTCTTTGACCTCATGGCCGCTGAATATTTGACTCAGGGCCAGGTTTCTGCTGTTGCTTCTCATTGAGAAATCTCATTTCTGTTTCTATCGATGTTCTCTGTGCCTCTTTGATATTGACTCTGTAGAATATTGGAGTTTGCAGCAACAAAGCTCTGAGTGGGAATGGGCTGAGGGTTTCAGGTAGGTTCTGTCGCCACTGGTGTGGCTGAAAGCGATGGAATTCCAAAGGAAGGGATCTGCAAATCAGACAAGGGTTCCCGGGGGCTGGGGAGGTGTGGGGTGAGCGCAAGGTGACCCATGGATGTCTCTTGGGATGGAATCCTGCTGGACCTTCTCCAGCCCTGCTGACTTCCCTGAGACCATTCAGTCTGGCCAGACCCAGCCTGGCCCTAATCCTCTGCTTCTTCATTTAGGGATGGCAAAGAGAGTTAGCCAAAATACCTACGAGCCCTTGACAGTTACTACCAATTGCAACAGCAAAACTTTGCAGAAGTAGATCCAATCCGGCCCTGTCAGCCCTTGCCAGACAATGTTTTGGCTCTGGGTATTTTTAAAGTTCCTTTCTTGTCACTCTAAATCAGATGATTCACGCTGGTAACATGTTGTATCGCTTATCCAGTAATGCAACCTAATAAAACCCTGCTTAAAACCATTTTCCTTAAAGAACCAGAAGAATTTGTTCTTTGCAGAATCAAGCCTGTGTTCTTAATAAAGGCAGATTGAATAAAACAAGCTCTGTGAAGTAAAGGGACTAATTTAACAGCTCGCTGATGAAAATCTGTGGCTATGGTCCCCCTCCCTCACCCCTTGCATGAGAACAGATGGTTTAACACAAGTTCTGAATGCAAAGTTAATTAAAAAAAAAAAAAAATCCATTCCTCTTACAATCCTTGGGCTAAGACTTTAAAAGTTCCCTGCTAAATCGGAATGCCAATGCTCTTATTTTGAGCTCTGTAATAAGGAAACAGACTCATTAATGTTCTGCAATTATTGAAGTGGAGTGATGGCCATGGATTAGCCCTTGAATTGAGCTCGGCAGGCTCCCTTGGCAGCGAGACACCCGAATGGAATTTGGAAACCTCAGTGCTCCATTTTCCCCACCGCTGGGAGCAGGTACAGTCACCTTGACAGCAACGGCCCCAGAGGGAAGAGAAGGCATTCAAAGGGCACCATCATTTCCCATAACAACAACAACAAAAACAACATTACATGTTGGGATTTGATTTCAATGAACTCTGCAAAAATAAGGGCAAATTATTTCGCATTGGGCTGGAACGCATCTATTTCTGGGGTGGAAGGTAATAGGTTGTTAATGGCAGCCACCTTGTATAAAAACCGGCACAAGACGTGAGAAAACTCATATTAAATTAGTTCCCACTATTGCTGCAATCTCCTGCCTCAGAGACCTTCCAGTCTGAAAATTCACTTTGAGTAACTGGGAGGAGCTTGGCCTAAGTGAAAAGTAATTGCCTGAATTAGAATCGTCTTGTCTTCCTGCATTTAATGCTTTCACATGGCAAACGTCAGAAGAGCTTTAAACAACCGAGTGCACCTGGAGAAGAATTTTGTTTTACCTCTCATTTGCAACCAAAGTAGGGCCCAGTCCAGTTCTTGGAGTTTAATTCCAGACGAAAAGCCACCTCTGAAGACTTAAAAATGTTTTCTTCTGATATTTTCTTCACCCACTTTCAACCCCAAAACAAATTCAGCTCAAACATTGTTAATACCAGCTCTTAAGAAATGAGGAAATACCAGGCCTAGAGGCATGTCTTGTGATGGGAACAAGAGCCCAAATTTATGGTGAATTTTAATAGGATCAGGCAATTCTTGCCAGAATCCTAATTGCAATAGGACCAAAGCTAGTCGTGAGTGAAGTCACTCTCCAGTCCTTGCTGCAGTGTGACTTGGAGGGAAATCTAATTATCCTCCTGTTCCCTTATCCCTTTTCCATCGGATCCTGTACAAGCTCCAGGAGCAGCGCTCAGGAGCGTTTGTTTCCCAGATTTTACGATGGAACAGGAATGTCCACAGCCTCCACCAGCATGTGGGCTATGAGCAGGACACCGCACTCTGGAGCTCGGCTCTGCTTCTTGTTGTTGGGTTTTTTTTGTTTTTTTAACCAATTTTTGATTTTTGCACCACGACTCGATCGCCGATTGCAAAACCCCGGCAGCAATTAATTGCAGAGACAAACTCTTCCCCAGCTGCTGCCTAATTCCTTAATAGCATCCTTGAATCAAAGAGATATCTAAACGTTATCACAGGCACCTATGATTAACAGCTCCCACAATCCATTACAGATGCAAACAGGCAGGAGCAGGCTTGGCCCGGAACAGGAAGGGATGGAAGGGATCGTTCCTGGGACCAATTTGGTCTCTTTATCACCTGCTGCTGGCATTTTGTGGATCCAAAGCTCTCAGAGTTTATCCTGAATGGAGCAGACTATGGAATATCTTTAAAATGAATAAACACGATCTCCAGATGATGGCAAAAATCTTGTTAATGACATTATATCCCTCCAGCTGAGGCGTGGCTGATACTCTACCTGATGTTTTAATTGGCATGAGGGCTCATGGTAATCATGGTTTACTGGAACCAAAGGAAGCCTTTTAATTTCCAGTCTATTTATTCCTTCTTCATGGCTCCTCACGTGATTTTTCTCCATCCAGTAATAACTGCTGGGAGTTTTGATGGACTGTGGTGAAGAACAAAGTGTCAAAAGCCCAGTGAGCCTACAAAAGATGCAGTAATTAGGGTTAAATTGGTACTTGGAAAGCAAAATTGGGCAAAGCAGTTTAATTCTCCTCAATGAGCAAGGAGTAACTGGGAGCTGTCTTTTATCTCTCTTCTTCCTTCCTCACCTGTGCTGTCCTTGTGATGAACCTTTGGTGTTGTTGAGATCAAAACTAAAATTACAGGACCATCAGTCAGACCCTGCAGATCACAGTGAACCTGTCACCAACTCAGGCATGCTTAAAGCTCACAACTAAACCCCAGCTCCAGTTGAGTTTCCCATGATTAAACGCTCAGGAAAAAGAGTTTCTCACAGCCTCAGTTCCTGTGAAATCTCCCCTCTCCCCTCAGTGTCCTGCCCAAATTGTTGGCCAGATTGTGGCAGAAAAGTGTCACTGAGGAGCAGGACTGGGCTGTCCCTCTCTCCCTTGCCCCAGACACCCAAACCTCTCGAGATCTGCTCTTACATCACCCAGTTGCTCTCCTAAACTTCATAATTTTCAGAGCTGCCCATGAACGAGAGGGGTTTTCCCTCCACGAAGGCTGTGGGTTCGTACGTGCCTCTCTAATTCCTGCTCTCGCATGGCTAATCCTATATTCTGTAGGGTAAATAATTCCTATAAATGGCTCTGAGGGCTCTGCCCTGGTCTCAGGCAGAGCTGTGCTTGTGGAGGATTGTGGCCAGATTAAAAGCCACCCAAATGGGATGCAGCATCTTTTCTCCAGCTCTGCACCTCCTTAAGGATCCAAAACCCAGGCAGAAAAAGTGAGATGAACGCAGACACAATGTCTGCACACAGAACAGCTCATTCCTGGTAGGAAAGTCACACAGAACTGTGGAGGTTCTGTTCTGCAGACTTTAATAACTGAACAGCATAAATGAAGGGCTTTCTTCTCAGCAAGTTTTCTTTTCACTGATTCACTGTCATTAAGAAAACAGGTGAATCAGGGAGGATGGAGCAGGGACTCAGTGTGGACCTTCATCTTTTATGAACCACCTGTGACAGAGCCTGGCTGAGACCTTCCCCAGCAGCCCAGGGCTGTTCTGAGCCTGATTTGTTGTTCTGGCCTGGGCTGGGAGCTGCACATAACACAGGGCAGCCGCGAGCCCACGGCAAAGTCTGCCTGATGAAAACCCCATCCAGAGCAGTCCCTACGGAATGTTTTGGGCTGGAGCCATCTCTACCCAGAATTGGCACCTCTTAAAAATTCCATAAGAATTTGGTTAATTTTTTTTCTTGTTTTGATTTTCATTTGCTGACTTCCCATGTTTATCCTGTCTCTGCATGTTCTGTCTTCAGCAGAGAATAGGAAATGCTGTAGTATCCTCAGAAAGTCTTGGTTTTGCTTTGATTCTTAGGGTACTTCAAGGTCAAGAAGCAAAAATGTTGAAAATTTTAGAAAGAAGCTTATAAGGAAAGACAAACGCTGCTTCTTTCTCAGAAGTATCCTTCACATCAGTATGGTTTAACTCAGCACCATGAAAAATTGGTTTTGTTTTTTAATGTTAAATGCTCTATTAAATGCCCAGGTTTGACTGAAGCTCTGAACAAAAGCCCAAACTTACAGATTCTGGCATGGAATAAACCCACACTTACCACCCTCAAATCAATATTTGCCCCTCCCAGAATGTGCCATCCCTCTGTGCCTTGGGAAGAAGAGGTGAATGGACTTTCCACAGCAACACAAATAACTGCTGTTAATATTGTCGGGAGGGGAAAGAAATAGCGAAGAAATTGTGGACAGTGCCTGGCTCTTCTTTGGGACTGTATTGGTCTTTGCTGATGTGAAGGACAAGATTTCGAGTTTGAATAACTTGAAGAACATTTCCTTTCCCTCCCACCATCTCCCCAGGCGCCTTACATCACCTCTGAGGGCACTGACAATTGCTGGATTTTGTAAGGCAAGAGGGAGCACCTCTTTCTTGGCATAAAGAACTTGACGGATTTCCCCCAAAAGTCCTATCAGGAGCTGAGCATCCCACTCAGGGCGAGCTGGGGAGAGTTCCCATGACTGTGAGAATGGGACCAAACCCAGAAATGACTGCAGAGTCCTGCGTGTGTGAATTCCCCCGGGCACTCGTGGGGTTTGGAGCTGCAGCGATGAGTTCTGGCTCTCTGCGGATTTCTGTGAGCTCAAAGCTCCACTCAGGTGTTTGGCCCTGACTTTAACCCTTCCTAGAAAGTTTGTAATTTTGCATGAATAACATCACTGCACAATAGCATCACTGCAGGAGCTTTGTTTGCCCTGACAGAGAGCTTGTGCTGTAAACAAGGATCAAAAGGAGCAAGAAGCAAGGAAAACGCTGGCAGTGATCTGGGTCTGTTCACTTCCCCAGCACCTCCTGCTCGGCTCTCGTGGTTGGCCTCTAATTTTCAGCCACTTCTGTAAATGATGATGAATCACAGCGTTTTCTAGATCTCAGAGAGGAAAAAACCCCAAACACTGAGAGCCTACAGTAGCATTTCCTGGTTAAATATACGTTCCAGCACCACATGAAGTGCTGGGTGTAATGAACAGCTGCACTTTACTTATCTTTGGAGTAGATCGCTTTAAATGCACGTTGGAAAGTACCTTTCACCAAACTGCCCATTAGAAGTGAACTACAAAGTAAAGGGATTGTATATGGGAAGCATTTCTTATCTCTGGGAGTGCAGCTCATCGCCTGCAGAGGCTTTTTTCCTTTCTTTTTTTTTTTTTTTTCCTTTAAAGTAGAGGACATTTAATGACACCTTTTAAAATTCTGATAAAATTAACATGTTTTGTTTTGACTAACAATTCAAACCAGGGTAATCTGATGGCTACAGGCCCAGATGTACAAATTAGATGTTTAAAATAAGAAGTGAGATTCCCAATTAGGTATCTCATCCTGCTGCACTGTTTTACTATAACATAATTAATTCTGTATAATATGGGACAACTGGAAAAGAGTGTGTTTGCTTATCCTTGGCATGGCAGATTAGTCCCTCGTTCTTTCAAGGGAATACACTGAGTATTTCAAGATTTGGTGGGTCTGGATCATATTTGTGCAGGTTTTGTCTCGCTGAGCACAGCACAGGCAGTCAGTATTTGGTCAGGAGTGGATTATGACAGTCCATTTTTTTTGGTTGATATTTCAGCATCATTAAATATTCCCAAGTGCTGTTTCTCCTTCGGCTCTGTGGCCGTGGCTCTGATGTCACCCAGGGGAGTTGTGGAGGGGACTGAGCTCACTTTGGGGTCATCTCCATGTCCCCTGCCCAGGGACCCCACAGATCCCACCCACGGCCTGGCTCAGGAGGGGATTTCTGCTCAGAAGCCTGAACCACAGAGAATTCCTGGCTGAAGAGGCAGCAAAAATAACCCCTGGGGTTTCACTGGTCACTGATGAGCACCCAGCTCAGAGCTGGCAGCTCCCAAAGTCCTTTCTGAACGGGGCAGGGGTGTTATCAAAGCTGCTGCAGCCCTGTCATCACAGCACAAATGGAACAAAACAAAACAGGTTTGTTCACGTGCTCGGTGCCTTTCCTTTGAGCCATTCATTTCAGCCTTCCCGACCGCCACAAACAGACGTGTCTGCATCTAAAAACTCAAATATTCTGATTTCCCCGATTGCTCCTGCGGGGCTGCTGCCATTAAAAGCTCCCAGAGCAGTGCTGGCCTGGCGTTGTCTTCGCCATGGCACCAAAAGCAGACACAGGGGCAGACGAGAACATCCTTTCCTCGCTGCACATTCTTGTCAGGCAATAAGTGCGGTCCCAGTGACTCACGGACAGCTAAAGGCCCATCAGCAGCCCAAGGAACACAGCAACAATATCTCTTGTTAGGCTTGGCAGGGTCCATCGAGCTCCAAGTGATGTGTCCTATTTAGTGATGACAGCCAAGTCCAATTAAGTTCCATCTGACATCTCTTTGGATGCTTTTCCAAACTTTATATGGCCCTCTTGGCACCGTAAATCTCGCGGAGATGTTTTCTTCATGAGATTTTCGTTGTAATATTAGCTCTGGATGGGACTGGCTGTGAGAGTGAGCACAACCTTCCACTCCATGCACTGGCACCGCTGCCTCTCGGGGCTTTAAAGCGAGCAAGAGGAGGAAAACCACAGGACAGCATTGAGAAGGGGCAGGAAAACACACATTTTACTTCGTGTTTTGGGCAAAAGATCATTTGGGGGGCAAAGGGAATGGCTGTCTTATTTTATCTGAGCTGACTTCTCATCTGCTACTTGAGCCTCTCTCGTTTTCCTCCTCACTAGGAAACAGCTTGGCTATGGCCATCGCCTGCCTGGTGAAGTCAGGGTCAATTTTTTCCATCTGGACTGCATTAGGAGTCTTCCATTTGCTCATCTCCCTCCCCCCAAAGCGCTCCTGCTCCTCCCCAGCCTCCCTCCTGCCGCTGATGTGCTGCCAGGCGTGTTCCGTTTCACCCACAGCCAAAAGGCAGCTCCAGTAGGATCTCATTAATTCACACTAATGATGGGGAATTTGGCAAATTAGTGAACTGACTTGATCCTGCCATTATTAATAGCTCTGCTGTTGACTTCAGGCAGAACCAGATTGAGTCCCTGAATTGATAGCTCTCCTCAGACACCAGAGAGAGATTCTATTTTATGCCAGAGACTGATTTTTGTTTGGATTGTTAGAGTTTGGTGCTCTGCTGGTGCATATTACAGCAAAAGCAATGCGCTCTAATTAACGTGAGGACTCACAACAGCTTCTCAGCTGTTAAATGTCTGGAGAAAGTGAATGAAAGCAAAGGGGTGAGGTTTTCTTCACATCCAGGAGAATGCAGGAATCACACACTGAGAGTCACTGCGTGTCTGCTTGGCCATCAAAAGGGTGAGCCCAGCAAGGACTGAGCTGATGGGACTCTGCCAGAGATTTCCATGGGGCTAGGCTGAATTCTTTATTTTTTTTGTGCTTGAGCTGCCTTCTGGAAAAAGAAGATCTTCTTTCCTTTCTGCAGCATTTCTCTCTGTCACTTGGCTGATAATATTGTAAAATCCGGTCCAAAAGAGCTCTGTTTGGAGTAGGAGGACACTCTCTGAGAAATAACAAGCAGAAATCAGTGACCCAATGATCATTTCTATCACCTCTTCTGTCTTTTCATGAAGCACAGGCATGTCAGTGCAGAGAATTCCACCTGAGGAATGTCTCGTGTGCCAGTTTAGTGAATCCACGCTCTTGTGAGGGCAGGAGGAAAAGCTCAGCAGCACCAGCTGAAGGCCTGGGTGAGCAAAAATCACTTTGCCTTTCTCAAGGTTAATGTATTCCAATTCACAAAGAGCAAAGACAACTCCAGTCTCCCTTTGGTGCTTTCCCTCCTGGAGGCGATGCTTAATCAGGTTTTGGTCTTCTCCAGGGTTTGCAGTGAGGAGCCAGCCCGTGAGCTGAGGCACAGACACTCCTGTGCTGCCTGCTGCCAAATTTTGGGAGCGGGCGGGGCACAGGCTGGAGGCTCTAACGTCTCCCGGCAAGAGGGAGGGCAGGGGGAGACCAACACCACACTGAAAATCAGCCCAGGGTTTCTATCTCTCCATGGGAATGGGTTTGATTTCCTGAGCTCGAGCAGCTCCTGGGAGCTGGGGCTGGAATCCACCTTGCTCTAATTCCCAAAATGGGGAAGAACCACCTGGTCCCTCGGACAGGCTGTGGATAAGGGAGATCCCCAGAGCCTGGAGGAATACAAGAGCCTCGTTCCTCCTGACTCTATTCCAGGGATCTGTCCTCCTACAGATCAGAAAACACACTTCCAGCTCCCCAGAGTAAATTGAACCCCTTAAAGAGAGCGGATTGGGATTTCTAAGCAGACATTTTTTCCTCTATGGCAGCATCATCACGTGGCACTTCCCAGGAGCTGTTCTTTATGTCCCTGCCACTCTGGAGAGACCAAAGCTTGCTGGGAAATAGCTTTAGAGGCACTTTCTTCTCTCCTAAAGCATGCAAAACCTCTCAGTCAGAGAACATGGTACTCTCACAATTCCATTTAGGATCAAAACTGCAGGGAGGACTGGGCCTTTCCTTATCACACACGAACATGTGGGAAGTCCACCACAGAATGTACCAATACAGGTTGTAATGTACACAGGATTTCTTGCTTGTGAGCCCTGGAGGACAGAAATTAGGTATAAATTGGCTAGTTCAGGAATTTAGGGGAATTTTTATGGTTGAATTAATTGGTGACTCCCCTTCACGTGGTTCAATTTGACCTCTGGCCATTGTTGCTCCTTCATAAACTCGTTCCCACCCCAAGTTCTGTCTGTCCTAGTGCGGCCAGCCCTTGGCATTTCCATCTGTCTCATCCCAGACACTGCTCTGCTTTTCTAATCCTCTGAGATCATTCCAGTCTTGCCTACAGCAGACTTTCATGGCATTCCCTGCTGTCACCCCTTCTCCTTCCCTTTCCCCACTCACCTCAAAGGGCAAAAATCTTAAAATCAGGGAAATGGTCCAACCTGGGAAAAAAAGGATCTGCCAGAAGGGATTGCTGGAGTATGTGTAGGCAGCTGGAAGGAATCCAGTCATATTTGTTTTCCCTTGTTCTATTTTTCCTAAGTTTTCCTTTTGTTTATGCCCAATTTGGCTGTGTCTGATGCTAATGGGAGAGGCCATTCCATGAGATTCTTCTGCTCTGGAACACCTGTGGCTGGTGAAATCCTTCCTTAGGCTTTGGAGTTAACAGTGAACTGACGTGGAATAAAAAACTTCTCTCTCCCCAGGGCGCCACAAGACCTGAGCTTTGTCCAGCTCACAAAATCTGTTGTGTTGGGAGCCTTTTCAATGACAGCAAACCCATTTATTTCAATAAATGACAGCTCGGATTCTGAGGCAGCCCTGAGCTGGCAACGTGGCTGATTCCAAACTGGCCCACTTGGACTTGGCACCAGCGGGGAGGAAATGTCTCATTCGGCACTGGGCTTGCCAGGGAAGGCCTCACTGCTCTCGGAGCAGGGGAGGATGACTCTCTCGGAATTAGGAAGTGCAACGTCTCCCAGGGATGGGTCTGTGTGCCCAGAACCACCCACCTTCCCACTGGCACCCTCTGCCTGAACGTGGAATTGTGGCAGCACATCCCAGCCTCAAAATCCAGCCTCAAAAGTGAGGATGCCATGCAGCACCCAGCCGGATATTTGTTATATCAAATGGCAGCTAATAGAACTGCTTTTCAGTTTTCTTCAGAGAGGCACAGGCAAAGCTGTCAGCTTGAGGTTCAGAGCTTAAATAAAACTGTTTCATTTGTTCCTTGAGCTATTTTGCTAGTTAAAAATAAAGGTCTCCAGCCTTCCTTGAGACTCATTGAAGTACCTGGGAGGATTTTCATCCTTCTCCTCCTCACTGCTTGACAGGATTGGGATCAAGCTGTTAAAAACATAACGTGGCTTTCCGCTCTGAAACAGAACATAGACAATAATAAGGGCAAAGCTCTGTTGTACAAACTCATGGACCACTCATCCCCCAAGCTCCTGGGCCAGGATCAAACCTCAGGCTTCCTCCAAAGCCCCTGGGAGGTGTTTTTGCTGTTTCTTCTGTGGATGATGCCATGGGAACTGTCCCAAAAACCTCTTCCAGTGCCTAAATCCACCCTTGGCTGTTCTGCTGCTCTCCAAGTCAAAGGGCAGATTGGTGCAGAAAGCAGTAAAGAAAAATGCAACCAATAAGAATTTCCTCAAGCACAAACTTTTGGCCCTTGTGTCTCAGAGCCGAGGGTCTCTGGGAGCCAAGGTAAAAGCTGCTGGGATATTTGGGATGTTGTGCTCAATCCCATTTAGCTTCTCTGGTGTTTCTTAAGAGTTGAGCTCTGGTTACAGCCTTGGTAGGGATTTAACAGGATCTGTCTCTCTGCAATCCAGCAGTCTATTTTCAGGAAAATCACAGCAACCTGATTATTTCTGAGACCTCTGCCCCCTTGTCAATTTTGATTGGAGTTGGCCCAGGAGTTCAAAAGGCTGGAGCAGTTTGATCATATAATCCTGGCTTCCTAAGGAAACCAAGCTAAGGAACAAACAAACAGAAGTCCTCACAGAAATACTCCCTTGACAGTTGAGGAGTTTTTTTAATCAACACCTTGACTTCTATAAGGATTTTTACCTTCACTTCCCACAAAGATTGTCTTACAGAGCAGCCACCAAGCGTGGCTCTGGAGTGGCACCGTTGCTGGCAGGTTTGCATTAGGGCCGGGCTGCATCCCAGGGGGAGCCAGCACAGGACCCAGTGTCCCTCCGTTGTTGGCTCTGATTTTCTGATATTCGTGGAGATTCACAGCTCGCAGGGAAGTCAGGCAGGCAGCACCCAAGATGGCGATTGAGAGGACTTTATTTACAAAACTTTCTTTATATAAGCATTAATAATCTAGCAACTATTGGTGGGCAGTTTTCCACCCCCTAAAATGATAGGTTACAACCCTATAACATCCAGTTCCAAAACACGGAGATTAAAAAGTATAGAAATGCAACTTATCTCTATTCTCCATGAGAAAGAAGAGAAAGATTGCTAAAACAGTGCAACTACACTCCATCACCCCCCAGTGCAGACCCCAGTGCTGAGCCCCCACCAGACAGGCTGAGCTGGGGCAGAGCTGAGAGCTGAGCTTTCGGTGCGTGGGACATGCAGAGGAATTCCCCAGGTGGACAATTCCCTGTCCACCCAGCGCTGGATGGCGTGGTGGCTCCAGCCCCACTTTTGGGATCCTGGATTAGGGGAATGAACAACACCTCGGCCTGGTCCCAGCTTTGGGGGTTTGGGCTCCCCCAGGAGTGCACAGAGGGCCCCAGTTCAGCTGAGCAGAACTGTGCAAACCAAAATATTCGGCACATCCCCCCGGTGCAGTGAGAGTGCAGAGCTCTGTGCCCCAATCCCCCGGGGTTCGCCAACAGCTTCTCCTCCCTCCGTCCCCTTTCCCTCGGTGCTCTTTGCATGAGCACTGACAGCACATCTGCCGGAGGGGCAATTTTACAACCTAATCCCAATAAAAGGCAGCAGCTGCCGGTGCGGAAATCATGGACAGGACCATGCCTGGATGATCCAAAGTAACATGTTTTGGTATTAATTGCAAACTCTTTTTTCATCTGCCACTTCCAGAGAAGTCCTTAAAAAAAAAAAAAAAAAAGGAATTGCAAATATGCCAAAAACGATTATTTCTGCACGTTCAGCTTTATTTGATCTCGGCCAATTACTACTGTGTTCTGAACAAGAAGCTGCAAAAGCAAATCTTCTTTTTTTTCCTTTCCTTTTTTTTTTCTTTCCACCACCCCCCCCCTCCCCGGAAATCTGGGCTAACATTTTCCCGGCGTCAGAAACGATGCCGCCTCACTCCGTTAGCCTGGGGATTTAAACAGAAAACTCAGATTTGAGGGGAAAGCTGAGGCAGTGGCCGCAGGCTGCTGGGAAAGGACGGGAGAAGAGGGGACCAATCTGTCCTGGAGGGGACGCGGAGCGGGCGCTGCAGATCCCGGAATTTCCTGGGCCAAAAAGAAGTGAATAAGTGATCGGGAATGGCCTCGCGGAAGGCAGAGCCCTCATCACTCCTTTGCAAAGGGAACAAGATCTCTTTTTTATCTTTTTTCCTTTCTTCTTCCTTTTTTTGTTTCCTTAAACATAGCTTTTCCCTCCGTGAGAGGTGCAAGTTTAATTCTAAAAGGGCCTTTTTCTGTTGTAATCTCTTTCCAGCTCAATTCCTTTGCTGGATAAATCCCTTAACCGTGTTGTCATTCCTTATTTATTGATTGCAGGTATTTGGGGTTTAATTGAGCAAGTCGGTCGTGGCCCAGGGCAGGAGTGGCGCTACATGAGCAATTAAATCTGATTAGCCCGAGCCCTTTAAGCCCCAGCTGGGTGATTGATAACCGAGACCAACATTCTTCAGTTGACTCGCTACATCAAAAAGGAGAAAGGCTTAGAGGAGAAACGCATGGGTCCAACATGAAAAATAGCAAAGGAGCCGAGCAGATTAGATTTGCAAAGGAGCTGAGCTAGCGGCGAAGGGAGCAGGGAGAACAGTCCTGGTCAGCCCATAAAATAAATCCGTAAGTGTCTCCTCCTCTAAAACTCAGCCAACGCTGGTTTTTTGTTTTGTTTTGTTTTGTTTTGCTGGTTTTTTTGTTTTTTTTTAAGAGGCTGAAGCGACCCGAGCTGGAGCGAGAATGGCTGAAGGCGGTGGAGCTCGGATTTTAACACCCCTCAGCCCTCGGAGCGCGGCTCCATCCATAAAGCTGTCGTCTGTTTGTTAGTGTGTTTGTCTGCTCCGTCATTACACTTTTTGCCCGGTAGTTTAAGAAAATAAACTAGCAGGAGGAACAGGAGCGAGTCACCCCCATCGATCAGGCTGATGGATGTCCCGAGCCTCCCCTGGGGAGGGGAAGGGACGGCACAGGACTGGCAGTGCCCGGCGCGGGGACAGCGCTGTCCCTGCAGCCGGGGCGCTCCGGGTGGGACACGCCGCGGGTTTGGGGCTCAGGGATGCTCCGAGGTTCCGATCAGCTCCGGGAGGACGGTGGATCAGCCCCGCGGGGTTTCGGGAGCAGCACCCCCAGTCACACATGTCCCCCGGAGTCCCCGCCCGGCTCCAGGGCAGAGGGGCAGCGAGCGGCGCGGCTCCGCCAGCCCCGGGGGTCCCGCCGTGCGCTCGGAGCCGCCGCGCCGCCAGCGCCCGCCGCAGCCGCAATTACAGCCAGGGCGACCGACGGGGGAGAGAAATCAAAGGCAGGGCAGGGGAAGCTCGGGGGAAGCTCGGGGGACGCAGCCCCGGGTTCGGGGTAGGGGTGCCACCCCCGCCGGGCACCGCGGGGCCGGGGCGCTCCCGGCGCACTCCCCTCCCGCTGCCGACTTTTGCCTCGGATCAAAACAGCTTGAGAGCCCCAGAAATCACCGGGCAGGGGAGGAGGACGTCAGCAGGAGCTGGACTTCTAAAAAACCGTTCCGCCCCATAGGCTTTAATATTAAAAACCCCCTAGGAGCCTCAGACACTGTATTAATTAGTGCAACCACCCATGAAAAGTTGGGTTTGGAACAGCATTCTTTGCCCTGTGTGAAACAGCAACCCTAATAAACAATTGTTAACTTGGCCTATTGCCTCTGGTAAATTACACAGCATTAAAAAATAATGCTTTTCATATTAGGCAGTAATTAAAGGTTGGGACAGCTTTAAAACAAGAGGGGGAGGGGGGGAATCAAAGAAAATATAAAAATGTTCTTTCAAGAGTTATGGGAGGCTAATAAAGTATGTCTGTTATAGTGCACCACTTTGCCCCCAGCTACAGCCAAACTGGAGCCACTGCAATTGCCTCTCAATAAGATAATGATATTCCTTTCTCTGCTATTAAAAGGCTCCCAGTGCAAACTTAAAATGATTTATTTAATTTAAGAAATTATGAGGTGTAACTTCAAAGCATAAGCCGTTAGTAATGGAAAACACCAGGTTGTTTAAAATTATAATAATAATTGTTTGGAATACAGTGACATCAAAGTGCTTTCATCACCAAATAAAATATAGCACAGACCCCCAAATCCAGTGGAGTTTATTGAGTAGACATTTTTTGGTGTGTTTTTATTATTTCCTTATCAAGAGACATTATTTTAGCAGCTCCTTTTCTCAGCTTTGATGTTTTGACAGTCTTAAATTAATTTTATTGCATTTTTTTGGCTCGGAGATGGGAGATTATTCTGACTGCTTATTTTTCATTATGGCTTTTTTGTTTTCAAGAACCGGTTTGTTATTTAACACAGCACCTTGATAAGCACAGTCAAAATGAATTGGCCATTACAGGTCATTAAAAACCAAAGAATTCTGTTTCCAAGCAATCCATTACACGTCTGGGAAAATATTCCTACTTAAAACAAACTTTTGAGTTGAACGCTGGCATAATCAGTTTAATAAAACGGGTAGCGCATACTTTTAAGGAACGTGGGTTTTTTCTCTTTACGAGATTCCTGCTTATTCAAAACACAGCAATCTAAGAAATACATATACAAAACATTTTGCAAAAAAAGACCTGCCTTTACAGCACGAACATCACAGAATGTTTTTAATTTCCTTGAACAGTGTTATAAAACCTTAATCGCGCATACATTGCTCGAGACTTTTTCTTCCCAAGCAAAGCAGAATTATTCCAATCCCCTTTAAAAATGGTAGCATTTTAAAATATACTGCAGTTGCAGCTTTATAGACCGGTATTTCCACTAAAACAGCAGGGACAGAATTGCTCGGGTGTTAAAAGACTGAAATATAATGGATGGAAAGTTTTTTATTCCTTGCGTGCAACCGGTTGGGAACTGCTGGTAGCACCCGCCAAATGCCTCGCGGATTACGGTGGGAAACACACAGCGAGGGGCTCGGGGAGTCAAACACAAACCAAAATAAAAAAGCTCAACAACAACAACAAAAGACCCCAAAGTTTCCCCCCTGCTTTTCCCCGCGGCAGCGAAAAGGAGCGTGAACCGTGGAGCGGTTCCTCCTGGGTTTCCCAGCGCTGGGATGAGCTGTGCAGTTTCTCTGAGATCCCTCATGCTTTTCACTGGAAAAATATGCCCCCTCTGCTCTGGAATGGAAAAAAGAAAAAAAAAAAAGTTTGGAGTAACCTCTTTGTTTTTATTTTGCGAGAGAGACTTCCTACGCCAAGAATGTGGGCGCTGCCGAAAGTAGGTTAATTTGCAAAAGTGACCCCCGAAAAACGCATTTTGGAGTCTCCGTGGCTGATAGCGGTCGTAGGAACGGGAGGAACACAGTCACATTGGCGGAATGCTGCCTTTTATTTGTTTGGGGAGTTGGTTTTTTGGTGCTTGTAATGATTTTAATTTTTTTTTTAATAAAGAGATCCACATTAGTCTACGGGGATACTAAACGGGGATCAGATAGAGAGGGTAAATATACTTTAGAGAGAGCAAAATGCTCGCTTCTCTCTCGGAGCGGCCCGGAGGGGGTGGGAGTGGATTCCCCGCGGCCGTTCCGCGGACCCTGTGGCTATTTGTGCGCAGCCAGGGCAGGGGTGGGCGGCTCGGAGCCCCTTCCGAAGGCACCAGGGCCCAGAGCTCGGCGCTTTCTGGGCGTTCTTTGCCATCCATCCCCTCCGTGGGCTCTCCTCCTCCTGCAGTGCGTGTCCGGCACTGATCCCCAAAATCCCGCAGGGCCCCAGGTGGGTGTGAATGGGACATTGGAGCGCCTGTGGCACTGGAGTGACGAGAGGCACGGACACTGTGGAAATGCGGGATGTGCAGCTCCGGAGGTGTGCGGGTGCCTGTGAACCCCGGGGCGGTGGCACCGAGGGGTCAGGACAGGGCTGGGAGCCGATGCTGCTGCGGGAATGCTGCTGCGGGGCTCCGCTCACTGCTCTGCCTGGCCTGGAGGGCACCTGAGCCCCGCGGCTCCGGGTGGGCTCTGCAGAGCAGGTGTTGGGGGCTGGTGCCCCGGTGCCCGGCCTGGAGCATCCCCATCCCAATCGCATCCCATCCCATCCCCATCCCCATCCCCATCCTCTCCCCATCGCCATCCCCATCCCATCCCCATCCCATCCCAATCCCAATCCCATCCCCATCCAAATCCCAATCCCATCCCCATCCCAATCCCAATCCCATCCCCATNATCCGCATTCCATTTTTTTCCCGTTCCCATCCCCATTCCATTTTGTCCCCATCCCCATTCCCATTCCCATCCCAATCCCAATCCCCATCCCATCCCATCCCCATCCCCATCCCCGTCCCCGTGGGTCGGGGGTCTCTGGGTGCCCGCAGCCCCCGGCCCGGAGCGAGGCTCCTGCGGAGAGGATCCCCCTCTCTCCCGGGCACGCCGCTCGCAAGCAGCCAGTTTTCCTCCCTCGCCATAAAACGCAGGAATTCCGGGCTCTGACAAGGCAACGTGACAACATGAAATGCAGGCTCGGAGCGCCCGTAGCTTTAGGTAATGAACGCTTGGCCGGAGCGAGGCAGAAAAGCCCAATCCCAAATGTTTATGTCAACAAATCCATCCGTGGTGACTGAAGGTTCCGGGAGAGCCGCGCCGTGCCCGGCTGGCCTGAGCCGCCGCTCAGCAAGTCCGGATTTGAAGGACCGGGATAATTTATCGTGCTGTTTTTAATGTTTATTATTTATTGCTCTAATTATTTTTCACTTTCTATTGGGAATTTAAAATATATAGATGTACCTGGAACAGATGCCAACTCCTTTCAGTCTCACTCAACTTCTAATCATCGCATCTGCTTTGTGTCAGAAAATACTTTGGGAACAATTTAACTTTGCATTAAAATAACTAATTAAAGCCACACCTCCCCAGCCTCTTGCGAAAGTGGGGGAGGAATTTCAGTAAGTGCATCGCTTTTAATGATAGCATTCTGATTTCCCTGCCTTGCTGTAATTTATTCAGTTACAGATCTGCCTGCGGGGCAGCTCCCATTAGGACGATGATGAAGTCTCATGAGTAAAGCTTGACACCTCCCTCCTAATAAAATATAATACTCAATTAACTCGGCCTTTCTGAAGGCTTTAATTGGAACAAGTAAATAATGGGCGCAGGGTGAATTGTCATGCCATCCGCAGGCTCGCAGAAGGTGTCACGGATCCCTGCTGCTTTTCCCATAGCAGAGGTTGTAACCGAGATTTGGAAGCTTTTCCTTCAACACCCTTGTGTGCTGCAATAAATCTGTATCCATTTAGGGATCTATCATAACACACACAAAGCTCCCGCGCTCAAAGAATTTCCAGCGAAAAGATTTAGCTGTAATCCCTGACACAGCTGATTTATACCGAAGGTTAAAAACACCGCGGGTTTATTTATAGCCCAGCCCGGCTGAGGAAGCACTCGGGACAAGCGGCCGGGGAAGGACAGGGCCGAGGGGGCTTCGCCTTGCCCTGCATTTCGGGGGATGATGCTTCGGGGAAAGGGAATCCGAGAAAGAAGCGCTTTTCTCCCGTTTTTACGCGGCGGTAGATTCTAATTTGAAGAGAATTAGAATTCTAATTGTTATCTCTCTGCACGGAGACCGGGCTACCCAAATTTTGCTCCCCGCCGTTGCGAAGCGGGAAGGTCACCGCGGCTTTTTTGGGAGTCGGGAGAGCGGCGAGCGGGGAAAGCTCCGCGAGTCCCTGCTCTCCCCGAGCCCGCAGCCCCCTCCCCACAGCCCTGCTCGGCTAGTGTCATCCCCCTCCCTTCCCATCCCTGCCCTTCTCTTCCCTGCCCTTTCCATCCCTCCGCGGGCTGCTGAGAGCCTGGGCACGGCAGAACCGCCGGTGCTGCCCGCGGTGCCTGCGGGAGCCGCACGCCCGAGCGCGGACAGCGCACCCGGGAGAGGTCCGAGAGGGCGAGCACACCTTCCCTCCTGACCCAACAGCCCTCCTGCGACAATATTGCCGTGGAGTGGCACTCGGGTGGGACAGAGTCCTCCCGGCTGCTCTGATCTGAGCAGCCCCGAGCCCCCCGAGGCAGCGGAGGGGGCTCCAGCACCTGCGCTCGCAGCCCGGCCCCAAAACTGTGACACTGAAATGCCACTGGAGCACTGCAGGGCCCCCGCCAGGTTTTACCTGTCCCAAATCCCCCCCTCAATCCTTCGGGAGTCGAGATCCGTCCCCCCCAAAAGCACAGAACTGAGGTGGAGTCGAGGGGAGAGTTCCCAGAGAAAGGGAAAGGCACGAGAGCTAAAGGTGATGGAAACATCACCCGAGCATGATGTTGTAAAGAACAGAGGCGCCTAGAAGTGGTTGTTAAAAACAAGGAAACCTCATAAAAGCTTTGGCTTTTGACTCCAAAATGTTGACTTGCAATTCACCTTCACGCGCTGCAAATTTGGCTTTAAATCAGATTGAGAAAGGGGAAATAATCATAAAGGCAACCCAAACATTCCTTTGAACTTGACCCAGCCGTGCAAAACACACACGGAGAGAAGGTACCTTTCAAAGGACTCCAAACACTAACAGAGCCACACGCGATTAAACATGTTTTTTCTTTTTTAATTTAATTCGAAATAAGAGATAAGAAATAATAAATCTTCAATAAAATATATAAAATTGTACAAGGCATCCCTTTCAAAGGGATTCTCCTATAATGGGAGATCGGGGTGAGGGGAAGGGAGAGAGGAAGTTCATCTATAGTGGGTCCCAGGCGGCATCAATGCCTGGGTCAAAACAAACCAAAACCAGCAAAACTTCGTGGCTTTTTTTCCTTCCTTTTTTTTTTTTCTGATTTTTTTTTTGTTTGTTTGTTTGTTTTGTTTTGTTTTGTTTCTTTCCTCCACAACAGCATGCTAAGAAAATAAATCCAGGAGAAACTCTGACTTCAGTGCTCCACAGCCTTGGGAGTAACTTCCTCATAAAGTTTAGCAAGAGTAATACACATAATACAAGAGTTACAAGGAGAAGCCTGGGGAAGCTGCTGCCAGAGCTGCCACGGGGACAGACAGGTCACAGAGTCTCTTGGCACCCCTCTGTCCTGCTCGTGGGGCTGATTGTGACACCTGGACCTCTCTTCAGAAGGGCTTGAAGCACGAGTCACTTCTATCGGCATCCTTAGAATGGAAGAAAACTCAGGGGGCTCTGTTTAACACAGGCTGCGGCAAATACTAATAAAAACCCCATAACATCTCCCAGAGGCGTTCACCAGTCCTTTGTGGGAACAACCCATGGCTTCCTTCCCTCTCTCCCGGTTTCCAAGAGCATTGCAGAGCCAAGATTACCTGGCTGCAGCCAAAAATTTCCGAGCATGCCAATAGGAAGAGATAAAGACCAGGCTGCCTAAGAACCCTCCCTTGCACCTCACCTCCCCTCCCGGTGCTTTACAAAGGCTGAAGCTATTTATACACAGAAAGGCAATACAGGAGCCACGGTGGGTAAAGCTGGGCTCTACATTTAGGGGTCCTGCTGCTCATCTCACCGAGGTTTGGGATGCAAAACCTATCCCTTCGCCCAGAACTGCAGGAATTTGCTGGCTCTGAACTTCACTGAGACTCTACCGGGTCTAGTTTCTATTTACACGTCTCTAGCTACGGGCTCTGCTTTCTTTAAAAAAACAACCAAACAACAAAACCTCGATTATACCTTTTTATTTCCCTCCCCCTGCCCCCATATGAAGTAGTGGCAACTTAGAGCGTGGCTGGAGGGCACACACTCCTCTCATTTTAAACACGTGTTGGGCCCCGCCGGGAAGGTGTCAGGGAATTTCTGCCTCCGTAGGATAAAATTGCTTTTTCACCCGTTTTTTCTTAACCTAGTTTTACGTGCACTGGATAAAAACCCTACATTTGCTCGAATATTTTTTTTGTCTGTTTGTTTTTATGCTTTTTTTTTTTTTTTTTTTGCTTTGAGGAGCAGACTGAGTGCTCAGAGCACTCTCTGGAGACGCCCAACCCGTAGCAAACTCCCATACACTCAGGATGCCAGATAGAAGCGTGCAGAGGGAATGGCCAGTACTGGTTGGGGTTCTGCCTTCTCAGGGCTGGACAGGATCCACCAGGAAGTCTGTGTGACTGAGGCTCTGTCTGTCGGATCTTCTTAGGATAAGTGGTACATGCTGTATCCAACGGGAGTGGCGTAGAGTCCAACGGGCGGGATGGGGAGCACAGGTCTGTGAAAAGGGTAGGATGTTCCATACAGGGAGGCGGCCTGGATGGGGGAATTGATGGGGAAAGGGAGGCTGAACCCCGACGGCAACATGGGCTTCGCTGCCATTTTGAGCTTCTCCAGCTCGGCCTCCTGCAGTCTCTTGGCCTTGGCCCTCCGATTCTGGAACCAGATTTTGACCTGGGTCTCTGTGAGGTTGAGGGAGCTGGAGAATTCGGCTCTCTCGGCGATGGACAGGTACTGCTTCTGGCGGAACTTGCGCTCCAGAGCCAGCAGCTGGGAAGTGGTGAACGGGGTGCGGGGCTTCCTATTTGTCTTGTGCTTCCTCAGGGTGCAGGCAGTGGGGCTCAGGTGTCCTGCAAGGAAGGGAAAGGGTTTTTTTAAAGGTTTTCAGAGGTTATCACAACAGCAGGGACAGCCCGGGGCTCTGGGGAGGTGCTGTGCCCGATGGGGGTCCCAAGGGATGCCCTCGAACATGGCATCCTTTGCCAAGGGGCTCCGGGAATCTTTTTCTGGCCAAACTTAAATTCACAGGACTTCAGCTGATGTCCTGGGAAGGGAAACTTTGCCTCAGCGATTTGAAAAGGATGGACAGGACACCCAGCTCACTTTGTGGTCACATCTCAGGGGTGCAGAGCACCCAAACCAGCTCCAGTAAAGCACAGGACAAACACCACAAAAACAGATTCCCAAAAGGACAGTGGCGCAAGGGAAGAGCCCAGCCCTGCGCCAGGATTTCCTCACTAAGCACAACAAGTGACAGATGAAGAAGTGAGTCTGACGATTTTTGTTGTTTCCCATACTGGACATTTTTTTCTTGCTATTTATTCTCCAAAAGCACGTTTTCCCTCTGCTTATTAATGCTGATTTTCAGCGGGTATAAAAAACCCCCAAGAATCTCAAACAAGAAAAGAGCGCACCTTAAATTCAACATTTAGTTTTATGACATTTGCCAATTAAAAAATAAAACAAAATCCAGACAAAACTTCAGCATTTTGTAGCCAATGAAAGCCAGGAAATCCACCACCTTTTGTGCCTGCCTTAAACCCCAACCAGGTTAGGCAATATTCCCGGGATGGCACAGTGCTGACATGTCCTTCAGATTAATTTAGGACTTCATTAATAATTTTGCAATCTAAAGAATAACTAAAAAGCAGGCGGCTGACTTCAAAAGTTCAGTAATTTGGCTGCGTTTTGCTCACTCCCAGGGCACAGCACAAGTCACCCTGGCTGGACACAGCAAGTGACAGCCAGGCTGCTCTAAGAGGCTGCTGAATTTTGTTCACGCTGTGGTGTCCGCTTCAAATGCTTGTCAGTATTTGCACGTTGTGTTTTCTGGACTCCTTTCACTTTCCTCTTTTATTTTTTAAAAGGAGCCAGATGAAGAAGTTGTTACAAAACATATCATGCAATTAAAAAAATCCCATGAGGGAATTGTTCAAAAGTGCAGAAAATTAAGGGAGAAAACAGTTACAGTGGAAAAAAAAAAACCAAACTTCTCTTATTGCTTTTTCTCTAGATCCTGAGAGAGAAAAAAAAAAAAGCTTTTTGGGGAAACAACTTGTCAAATATTGTCCTGTGATCCCACCAGGGCATTTTAATAATTCAGGTGCTCACCGTGACACTTCTAAAACTGCACTAAATTAAAACTACACCAAATGGACCCTGCACTCACTGCCGCTGCCCCCGTTGTTCCACGCTATTTTTAAACACAACTCCTTTCTTTTCCCGCAGGGAAGCCCTCCCGAGGCTCAGCTGCTGCCAGCAGGGACAGGGTTTCGAGGGGTGGCCGTCGCTCCCTGTCCCGGTGCCTTCCCCGGCGAGCCCGAGCCTCGCACGGGGGAAATGGCAGGAACATATTTTTCAATGAAATCCCGGAGAAATATTCCCCCCGGGATACACCCCAGAGTTCCCAGGCTTCTTCCCTTGCTGTCCCCCGAATGACTGCAGAGCTCTGGGAAGCGGCAGGACCGTGGCCACCGCAGCCTTGAATTGTGTTTATCTCGTGCCAGACTTCAAGCCCTCGCCGTAGTGATTTGTTTCACTGTTTTTTATCTTTATTCTCCTTTTTCTGGCCGATGTCAGACAAAAATCATCATTTGGAGAGGTTTCCCTCCCTGTGTTCCTCAAAATTCTAACTTGTACAGTTTTTTTCCTCAGCTCCTCCCAGCCATAATGTTAATAAGAATAAATCGAGGGGCTGTTTTTAATGTCAAACCTCTCCAAGGACAGACGGTTTTCCTATGGGAGAACCGATCATTGTCTCCTGCCGAGGTGGGAAATGAGGAAAATGGTCAAAGCCGAAAGATATTCCTTTCCCTGATCCTCAGTTTTCGCCCCAAATCCCTCCGAGGTCCCTGGAACTCCCAGCTACCGAAGTCCTTTAAAAAACTCTTTTGCCGATCCCGAGAACAAACAATTTTAAAAGAGAAAGAGGAGGAATTTTGAAGGGGAAAAAATGTAGAGGGAGATTATTAGGCCTTGTCTAAGTCTGGGGTTTTGGGCAGATTTAGAGAAGGGGTCCAAGTAGGGGCACACACTTCTTTTCATGCTTTTCCAGCATATTTGAGGCTACATGAAAATTGAAAACTGGAGCTACACAGGGAATGCCACGGGCGGGATGCCTTCCTCTTGCCCTCTCCCGGGCCCTTTCCCAGCACGACAGAAATCAAATTAATTCGGTGTTATCATAAAAGAAAGGAAGTGGACAAAAGCCAAATCAAAATTATTGTTAGAAAAAAAGAAAAGAAAAGCTGTAATAGCACTAAACTTTCCTCTCGCTGTATTAGATTGAGGAGTAAATTCTGTGAGACAGTTCACGTCCGTAAAGTCTCTAACATAAAGCACAGTATTTCATTTCCACCAGGCAAGTTTGGGATGTGCGGAGGAGAGCGAATAAATCCTGCCACAGGTGTGCGGCCACCACGGGAAGGCAGCGAACCTGGCACCGCCGGGATGCTCCTTCCCCTCCTCCCGAAGGACGTTTGGGGCTTTTAATTTCTTAAAAACAATTTATTCCCCTGATTTTTAAAGGGATCGCACCACAAGCGAAAGGCGGCTCAGCGCAGCTCGAAGCGCAAAGGGGGCTCAGAAGTGACCTGTCACCCCCGGAGCGAGTGTCCCCAAGACTCGGGGACAGCGCCGGGAGGGATCGCGGGGCTAAGGAGCTCAGGAGCACTTCGGGGAACTCTGACAGGCTCTGGAACCAGGGATGGAGGCACAAACCCCGCGCCGGGAGCCAGCCCGAGGCTGGAAGAGACAATTCCCGAGTTTACGGGATTGCTGAGCACCGCGGGTGGGAGAAGGGAACAGGGAGAAATTCCAGTTGTTGTTGCAATGGGAGAACATAAATGGACGAACTGTTTGTCAGGGGGCCGTGAGTCGGGAAAGGGAGCTGATCCCTGGTGATTTTTGATCTTCCTATGGCTTTGAAAGCGGAATATATTTGTATATTTATATATTTATATACATACGTGTAGTCACGTATAGAAACATATAATTGTACAAACACATAACATAACGTGTAAATACATATATGAAGAAATACGCAACGTACACTTAAAAATTACATACACGTAGATAGGAATACATATAAAATATCACGGAATGGCAGAATAGTTTTGGTTAGAGGTGACCTTAAAATCATCTCCTGCCATGGGCAGCGACACTTTTCCCTAGACCAGCTTGCTCAGGGCCCCATCCAACCTGGCCCCGAGCACTTGCAGGGACGGGAATACAGAATAAAAAACTCTAAGGTGAAACACAGGATCGGTGTGTGTTTATCTCCGTGCTCCAGCGCATCCCGCCGCCCGCCCGCCCCCGGCGCTCCCGGCGCTCGGCACTCACTTGGCGGCGGGGAATATCTCCCGGCCTCCGACGGGATCCAGGACGAGCCGTCCTCCGAGTTCTCCGACTTGACCGAGGCGGTGTCGAAGGGTTTTGTAAGCGCCCCGGGCGGGCTGTGCGCGTCGCGAGAGCCGTGGCCCGCCAGCAGCAGGTTCCGGGAGGTGCCCACGGCCGCCCCGTCGGCGCTGCCGGCGGCCGCGGGCAGCGGCGGCTCCTTGGGGGGGGGCTTCTTGTCGGACATGAGCGCTTCCACGCTGAACGGCAGGCTCGACACCTTCACTTTGTGGTGCTCCTCGGCGCCGGCCGCCGGGCCCTCCTCGTCGGAGGAGAAAACCTCCTTGGCCTTGCGAGGGGAAGCCATGGCGGTGCGGCGGAGCTGGCGCTGCCCGGCGAGTGCGGCGGAGCGGGCCCGGCCGCCCCCCTTTTCCCCCTCTGGGGCTCCCCNGCCGCGCGGGGAGTTCCCGGGCCGCCCCCCGCCGCAATTAGGGTTAATGACACGGGCAGCCCGCCGAGCGCGGCTATTAGCGAGCCGTGCAGGGCTGTAATCACGGCAGAGCGAGGGGAAAAAAAAACCGCCGCGGTAATTAAGGCTGATGATGATGAGGCGAAGAGGGAACTTCAGAAGAGCGCGGCTCTGCCGCCTCCCGCCGCCGGCTCGGCTCCTCCCGGGGCACCCCCGGCTCCTCACGGCACCCCCGGGCTCATCCCGGCTCACCCCGGTCCCCCGCCGCCCCGTCGGGCACCGTCGCCGTCCCGGAGCGGGGTCTGTCTGCCCCTTCCCTTCATCTCCCCCAAAAACGAGTCCTTTTCCCGAAGGAGCGGAGTCTGGGGATGCGGGATGAGGGACGAGGGATGAAGGATGCGAGATGAGGGGTGCGGGATGAGGGATATGGGATGAGGGATGCGGGATGAGGGATGCAGGATGCGGACCCCGCGCAGCCAAACGCGGAGAAACTCGGGCGCCACTGTTTGCGCCGCCGTTTTTAAATCCTTTTATTTTCTTGTTTGCGTTTCCACGGCAGCGGGACCCAAGTCGGGCAAAACCACTCTGCAGAGGTTAGATCTGTAAGTAGTTTTTTTTTTCCCCCAGAGTCAATTACACACGTGATGAATAGATGAGCTTTAATAAATTAGGGGCACGCAGCCCTTAATTAAAAGTCATATCAAACCAGTGCTATGAAAGCGATTCTCTCACTTTTTGACTTCCTACCAGTGGTATGAATAAAGAGTATCCTTTAAAAAGCGTTTATAATTACAGCGCGGATAAAAGCGAATACATATTGTTCTTTTCATAATTATTTTAATCTTGCACCGGGCGTTATTTAATGCTGTGCCCGCAACTTTCTCAGGTGTGTTTAGTGTTGGGGTTTGGTTTTTCTTTTTTTTTTTTTCCTTCTCTTTTTTAGCGTCCAGGATGTGCAGTGTTTGGGAGCTGTTTTGGTGCTATAATTTATAAATGAAGGCGGTTTTTAGACCCACTATAAACCACCCTGAGAAGACGACAGGCACAACTCCTCTCCCCAAGTCCCGACTTCTGGGGCAGCTCAGCCAAAGCCAAAGCTGCGGGCTCGGTCCTGCACGGCTGCTTCACGGACCTTTGGATATATCCCTTCCATAAACCATGGAGGATTTCATTAGCTCATCTTTTGCTCGATTTAGACTCCTGGCTTCCCTGCTAGCCCGTGCAGCCGTTTTGGAAATCCCCAGTCCTGCAAATCGCGACTCCCCAGCTCGAGGATGGGGCTGTACGGAGTGCGCTGTGCTGGGCCCAGGGATCCTCCCAACCCCTTAAAGCACTGGCCATCCCTGCCCCCTGGTCAGCCGACAAATATCCGAGCTGTCCCAGCCCTGATAGAATCTCGCCTGGTGCCAGGGAGAGCAAATTGGGACCGGGGCACGGGATTGCCGTGCGGGAAGGAGTGTGGGAGGACATGTTCGAGAAGCCGTGTTACAAAACCCCACTCATCAGTGCGACTAATAGCAGGGTTTGCACACTCATTACTGATTGCTGCCCATGTTACTGCAGACCTCGATGCGTTAAGGATTAAAGCCGAGCAAGATCTGCGAAGAGAAGTGATGCTTTCCACTGCCTCAGTCCTGCCCGCCTGGCTGCAACATTTCAGCCGGCAGAGCCCTGATTTGGGCTTTTCTCCGAGGGTGAAAATAATAGTTAGCGCCACAAATTGATGCCTCTCCAGCTGTTCTTGCTACCCCCAGTTTGTCACTTGACGTTCCTCACAGAATTCATGTTTTTGTTGTGAGATACTCGCAGAGACAGGAGCCAGGCAGCCCCGGCCTTGCAAAGCTCTGCTGCTGGCTGGGGTTGAGTTTGTCCCTCTTCTCCCCCCTCGCTCCCTTCCTTTCCCTTCTCCATGCTTCCTGCACCGTGACAACTAAATGAGAATTGATGGACACGCAGGAACAATGTCTGTGTGTCAGGAACAATGCACCGCCCGTGGAAAGCCATTGTGGGCCTGCTGAAAATGCCGCAGATAATTACACCGCACCCCCAAAGTCAATGGCCGCTGGAAGGGCGCCTGGGGAACGAGAGCTCGGGGGGAGGGCAGGTCATGGTGACACCAAGCACGTCCCCTGGGTGCAGGTTCTCTCCCCAGGTGCCCGATTGTGGCCCGGCTGGGCCGGCTCTGTCCCCGTGGGCTTGGAAAGGCTCCTCTGCGCTGCCATCCTTTGGGAGGCCGGAGGGAAAAAGGGGACCAAGGGACGAAGTACTCTGGGTGCTGTGAAGTGCGGAGCACAGGTTGGCTCATCCAGCCTGCTTTGGCTGAATTTTGGGTGCCACAGGGGCGCCGGGGATAGTAAAGCGTGGCGGGGTTTGCTCATGGCGTTTGCCCTCTTCAGCCTCAGTCCATCCCGAAAATGGAGCATTTTCTTTCTAAAGTCTGAACTTGGAGAATTCTCTCCTCTCTCACCCCTCCCCTCCTTGATCCTCCTGCTGTCAAACACCAGAGGATGAAGCCCCACACGGTACTGAATGTCCGCACGGAAACCTCGCCGAGAAGGGGTTTGGAAAAATTTCTAGGATCTAAGGCTTTGCCCCCTATCCAGGATCTCAGAGCGGCCGCCCAGCCCCAGACCAGCAAGGAATTCTCCCAGCCCGAGGAAACGACGTGAGTCCGGGCACCTTCCCCTGCGCCGGGCTCCCCCCGTGTGTCCCCGGTGAGACCCCAGCCCGGGGGCGGGCGGTGCCCGGGGCTCGGCGGGACCGGGCCGGCTCTCGGGGTGCACGGAGCACGGCCGGGCCCCGGGGATNCCAGAAAGCCCCCCGCCCTCCCGCAGCAGCAGCGCTGTGAGCCGGGGCGGGCTCTGGGCGTCCCGGTCCTGGGGCTCTCAGCTGGAGCGGGACGGGGCGGGAGGGAGCGCAGGGGGAAGAGAGACGCTGCAGACAAACTGAGGCTGTTTTGCAGGCGCCAGGAGCGGGGAGATGAAAGGGAAGCTCCTGGGGGAAGTGGCTGTGCAGTTTGACCGGCTCCAGCAGCAGCAGCAGCAGCGACGGCCCGTCCCGGCCAGCTCCGCCTCCCCCTCTGCCTCCCCCTCCGCCTGCCCTGGGCTCCAGGCTATCCCCGGGCCCACCTCCGCCTCGCTTTTCCCAGCCTGGAGGCGGAGGGAGGTGTGGGGCAGGCACTGCCGCAGCATCCTCGCTCCCGGATCCATCAAACCGGGAGCGGCATCCCCGCCACAGCTGGGATGAAATTCCACAGCATCATTAGTCTGGGATAGATGGGGATGGTGCATTTGAGGGAGGGGGCTGCCCGACATCCATCCCCCCCTTATCGGTGTAAATCTCGTTCGGACCATGACGAGAATGATGTCCTGTGTCCCCAGTGCCCGTAAAGCACCGGCCCCTGTCCCTTACAGACACCCCGGCAGGACAAAACACCCCTGGGCAGTGGGGAGCGAGTTTATTCTCCGGGAGCGAAAATCTCACAAGCATTTCGCCCTCCTTTTATGATCGATTTGGTTAATAATCCGTTTTCTAGAGAGAGGAGATTTTTTTTTTTTTTAACGAGCCGCCGTGAGGCTGGCGTGTGGAAGTCCTTCAAGGAAAGGGAGATAAGGCTCCCGATTTGACTCGGAAAAGAAAGGCAGGGAAATGGAATCAGAGTGTTCATCAAGTGTAAGTTTTGCCCCGGAACGAAGTGTACAGCGAGGGAATGTTTGATGTGTCAGAGGTTGGGAGATTATTGTTTCATCGCCTTGCCCCAGATGAGACCCGGAGCCAAGAGAAAGGCGTTGCATTAATAGTAATACGCGTTTATCTCCAGACGCTAGAAAGGAATTAAAGCGAGCTGAACATCAGAGTCTCCGAGGGATCAGGGCTGGTTACCGACGCCTCGATCTAGATCCAGCTCGGGATTTCCGAAGCCGTTCTGGCTGGCAGCTCTCGGCTGCCGAGTGATTTGCGAGGGGGACCCTTCCCGGAGCATCCTCCGGGGGTCCCGTCCCGCAGAGCCGGGCGGGGGACGGCGGCCGGGGGGCTCTGCCCGGCTCCGGTGCGCGGGGAAGGTGGAAGCGATGGAGCCAAGCGGCACTAAGTGCAATCACGCGTTGTAATTGTCCCCTGTGTCACCCGACAATGTCCCCATTGGTCGCACCGGTGTCACCCACGCGTTAGGACAGCGAGTGCACAACGCACCGTGCTCGTTCCAGCGTCTCCTCTCGCACCCGCCGAGGGCTGTTCTCTCCCTCTCTCCGCGCAGGTATTTGATTTACCAGCAGATATTTATTCTGCTTGGCAAGAGGCAGGGGATAGTTGGGAGAGAACAGATGTCTTCCTCCTCAAAGCAATTAACAGTTTTGCCCTTAAGGATTGAAAACAAATTTTTTTTTCCCCCCAAGGTAATAACGTTTTAAATAAACACAAGGGGAAAGTTCGAGGGAGGAAAACGCTGGTAGAGAGGTTAATTTACACGCAGAGAACTCGCGGCCAAGAGGATTTCGGAGGTGATGCACAGCCCTTCTCCGGGAAGAAATGCGGGACTCGGGGGCTGCCCTGCGAGCCCGGAGGGTCCCGCTGTGTCCTGGAGGCCAGGGCCCGACCCCGCTCCCCCCAGAGCCGCGACCCCCGAGCGCAGGATCGGCCCCGCCGAGAGAAACCCCGGGCACCTGCTGGAGCCGCTCGGAGCCGCCCCAGGACCCCCAAATCCGCCACTGGAAAAGACGTGGGCAAAATACTTCAGGGTTTGGCCCCAGCTGAGTGCGGGGATGGGCGCCCGACACCCCTAAGGCAGAGGGACGAACCCCCGAGACTCCCCCCAGAGAGGGGGCACGTCAGGGGTGCTTTGTATTTATATATTTATTTATTTTTAAGAGGCAGAGAGAGGGGAAAAATATGATCTGTGTCCTTGAAATTTTTTCCCCCCTCTGCCCCGGTCTCTGCCTTTCCGTTTACAAACGGTTTCCATCGAACTTGTTGCAGGGAATCCTAATAATGGCACACACCTTCCTGCCTGTCTGGGTGATGAATACACAAACATGATTCACCTCAGCCAGGGAAATAATGTGTGGAGAGGGAGAAACTCAAAGCTCCTGCTTTGGCTTAGATTGGAGCACCCGATTATTCCCAGAGTCTCCCCACCCTCCCGCACAAACGGGCAGCCGCATTTATTTTCACAAGCGCATTTTATTTTTATTTGTCTGTTTTCAGATATATTCGTTTTCGATGTTTCGCCCTCTGCCTTCCATCAATCTTGGAAATGCAGAGGGAACGCGGGGTGCGAAATATACTGAATTGTCCCGTGCCCAAAGGCAGCTCTATAACAATCCTGTTATTTATGCAGTGCATTCGAGGTGTGATGTGTCCCACGCTTGATGCAATTCTACAATTACAATTCTCTTCTGTCAGTTGTTTTTTCATGTTCAGCTCCACGTCATTATTTTCCAAATCTATCCCGAGCCCTCTGAATGATCGCAGCTTCGCGGCTGCCGTCTGTCTCCCATAATTTCCCATCTCTTTTTGATTATCCTGGACGATGTAATAAACCGATCAATAAACAGCTTTTGAGTTACAGACTCAGATTTGCTACAAATTGATTGTGAGGGTGCCAGACTCCGTGAGATCATCCGGCTGACTTCTTCACTCCTCGAACCCCATTTCTTCAGAGAAAATTTAATTTTTCGTATTTTTTTTCTTCAGAAAAAAAAAAAAGAAGTGAGAATAAAGACTTTTATTATTTTTACGCGGTAGAACGAAGACGGGGAGAGGCTCTGCGGCGGTGGTGAAGCTGTTTGGGGCTCGGCTGAGCTGTGCCCGCCGGCTGAGCTGGGATGCGCTGCCCCGGAGCCGCGGCTGTCGCGGTACCCAGGCAGGGACACCCCGCGCTGCCTCCCGCCGTGTCGCATCCTTGGCCGGCCGTGCTGGCTGTGAGCTCAGGGCTCAAACCCGCGGGGACTCCCGCAGGAATCTGGAGAGAGCGAAAATCCTCAGCCCGATCGTGCTTTTCCATCCGTCCATCCCTGTCCGGCTCATTCCCGGCGCGTCCTCAGCGTGAGTGCGGTGGGCAGCGAGCGCATTCCACTCCGATTCCAGGCAGTCCTCCAAGGTTACCGGGATCCTATCCCCCCTTTATTTAATTACACTCAGGGCTCTTTTCACGGCGTTCGCGATTACTCTGATTGCATTTCGAGCTGATATTAGCTCGGGAGCGAAAGCCATCGGCGTCCCGGCTATGATCCGCAGGGGTGGGGAATTTATTCGGATGCTCCTAATTCCTCTGTCGATTGTATCGGTTCCAAGTCCTTTCGAGAAGGGCAACAATTTTTATTTGTGTGTGTAAATGTATTTGCACGGAAAGCTGTAACAAGCAAAATAAATCATACTTTCAGAACGTTACAGATGTTGGAAGGATGCTCGTTTAGAAAACGGTGAAATTAAATCCATGCGACTTCTTTTACAGATTTATTTAGCACAGACTCTCAGAAATCAGAGAGGAAAAGAACCCCCAACTCCTCCAGTCTGCAGTTCCTCTATCCCTGTTAGTACAACTTTCCCTTTTCTACACATGAATTGCAGCTCCTGTAAAGCAGTTACAAATATCCCATCCTGCCTTGTTTCCATAATTTCCCCCGGAAAATAAGCCTCCTTCTAATGGAAGCATTATCTCTGCCTATGCATGTACAAAATATGTTTTAAACAACTTCGTTTGCAGTCTCTAAGATATTAAAAAAAAAAAAAGAAAAAATTCTGCCAGCCTAACTCTGAGGTGGCTGCTTGCAGAGATTTTGGGGAGGAAGCACTTCAGGGAAGGTTTGTTTGTTTTCTGGTATAAGGGATTTTACTTCGTGTAAAAGACTGACTCAGGTTTTCAGTGCTTTTATTAAAAATCTGCATTTTCTTCTGACTGCATAATCCCAATTCATTCCACTGAAATGCTCTTTGGGCAGTAGCTTCCCCCTGCTCCTCATCTGCAAAAATCTCAGTTATCCTATAGACAAATCAAATTGTTTTTTCACTGCTTGTTTTTTGTTTTTGAAAGTGGTGCTAACAAGACTGCTCTTCCCAGAAATGCTCTTGGGATTTAAGGGTTTGGTTTGTAGCTGGACCCTGGCTTGGCTTTGGTCAACTTCCCCAATTGTGCTGCACCAAAATGTGGTGCAGAGCATTTCAGGATGGACGGAGCCAGCTCAGTGTCCCTTCCTGAGAGCAGTGACAACGGTGAGAAAACGTGGGAAACGGAGATTTGTACCAAGCAAAGACATTTTTTGCAATGTCAGGGTGTTTGACCGTGATAATGGCGATCTCTGGATATTTAAGGTTCAGTTAACAGAGGTTTTATTTCATTTGATTTACTCCAGATGGTTCTCAGCCACAACATAGAGACTGAGACAGCAACCAGAGCTCCGGCTTGCAGGAGTCTCTGAGTAATGAATTTTCATTTGGCCCACAGCAGATAAGAGCTTGGATCTGCAGCAGTTTGGATTCCAGAGCCGTGCTCGGCGCAGGGGGAGCAGGAGAGGGCTCAGGAGGTGGCTGCTGCTCTGTACAGCACAATGAGAGCCAGCTCCGTGTGTGCCAAGAAAATCATCTTAAAATTATGTTAACAGTTTTCTGTGGAGGGATAAATCTCGAGTGAAAGCAATCAGGAAAGTTTGGTCAGCCTTGGTCTGCAGTGCCGACGCTGGCTCTGCTCCTCCATCATTCCTGGTGCGGGGCCAGCAAAGCCAACCTCCTCATGACCTAACTCCAATTACAACTGGCCTAACCAGCCCGAGCTCTAATATGGTAACAAAGGCTTTGCATGATCCAAAATTCCCACCAGATCAACTGGAACATGACCAGTACCACCTAAATCCACAAAACACAGTGCAGACAGCAACAAGAATATAAAGCACCCTTCGTTTCTTCTGCACTTCCATTTGTGCTTTAAATAATACATTTTTCCCTATGTGTAAATGCATAATTCATATGTATAAATTTTTAGTTTATTGAGCCAGATTTTGATTTCTTTTGGTCACGTTTCAAATAGGTCAAGATTAAGGCTATCCATGATTACAGGAAAAGAGGGACAATTCCTTGCCATGAACCTGTTAATAGTAAAGGAGAAAGTGGCAGGAGCCCTTGGAGGGAATTGCTAATGGCACGATTAGAGAAGTTATTGGTGTGGTAGAATTCAAAGAGGATAATGCAAACGGCAGATTATACTCAATAAATATGAAAGTTGCTGAAGCCTTCTGGGAAACACAAGAAGCTTTTCTCCCTAGCAACTCTTGCAGTGTAACATTATTGTTAGTGATTATCCATTTGCTTTTCTTTCCTGGCAGAAAAGCCAGCATGCAAAATCCCATTTCTGTGCGTGTGTGTGCGTATTTGTGTTCTGCAGCTCAGTTCACAGAAAATGCAAAGTGTTCTCTCTTTCAAGCTGCTGAACGCCAAGAAAAGCAGCTTCTGCAGAATGCAAACAGCAGCGAGCAAATCACGGGGTATCGCTGTCCTCGAGTCACCTCCAGGCTCCCACTGGGGCTTGGATCCGGGGCAGAGCATCCCTGCAGGTGCAGCTCGAGGGTCCTGAGGGGACCCAAGAGCTCATTCTCAGTCCTGCACCGGCCGTGGTTTGGGAGGAGAGGCAGTTTGGGATGAGGTGGTGGTGCCCACATGGACAATGCCTGTCTGAAGCCCTGGCTGCTGCCCCTGCCCTCGATGCTGGAGGTGCTGCAGATGCTCTGTGGCTGTCCCACGCTCTCCAGCCTGGTCCTGGGTGCAGAGCTGCTGCCAGGCTCTGCGGCCAGCTCTCCTCAGCCTGGTACCGCTCCAGAGCTGGGCAGAGCAGCAGGAGGGGTGGGAGGGTGTGAGGAGCAGCAGCCATGGCTGGGACAGGGACAGCTCCAGCCTCTCCCAGAGCTCAGGGGCTCCTCCAGGCAGCCATGGCCAGGCTGGCTCCCCACTCTGGCTTTCAGCTCTGCCTGCAGCCCCAGGCTGGATTCAGCAGATGCTGGATCCCAGCCCAGTGTGAGGGGAGAGGTTGGGAGCTCCCATCCCATCCCATCCCATGGATCCCATCCCAT